>VMDO01006811.1:30221-96798 GCA_007922755.1 Pedetes capensis
AATATATATATATATATATATATATATATATATATATATATATATATGTTGTTAGGTGCTGTTGAATTGGGTCCAACTCATAGTGACCCTATGTACAACAGAATGAAACACTCCCAAAACCTGCGCCATGCCCTGCACTATGTCAGTGCTTCTCTGGTATTCATAGGATTTTCAATGGCTGATTATTTCAGGATTGCTCTAGGAATGGGCTGCCAGGACCTTCTCCCATTTTTGTGGTGCTAGGGATTGAACCCAGGGCCTCAGGGAGTACAGAGCAGCACTCTACTAAGTGAGCTAAACCCCAGCCCATATATGTATGTACATATGATGTATAAATATATATTTGGAGAGAGATACACACCAATAGGAAATGCAAGTAGGAGGGGGGCTATTAGTGTGAAGGAAAAAGGGTGGAAGAGGGGGGTCATGAAAGCGTAATGGGGGAGGTGAACATGAGCAGTGTGCAATGATATGCATGTATGGAAATGTCATAATGAAACCCATTAAGTTCTACACTAACTAAAAAATGACTAATAAAAAAGACAATAAAAGAGCCTATGGGCTAAATAATTAAAGTAGTTATGTTGTTGTTGTAATTTTCATTCCTTTATTCATTCACTTTGTTTCATTCCTTTATTCATTATAGCACGTCCCATGCTATAATATACAGGAGACATTAAAGATAAAAAGATGAAGAAAAAGCAATCTTTCTCTAGAGATCTTCTCAAGATCTTAGGTGAAACAAAGATATGTGAACAGTTTAAGACTCAAGAGGCACAAGCATGAAGGCCTCCTGTTTTCTTAATTGTTGTTGTTTGATGCCATCGAGTCAGTATCCGGCTCCTAGCGATCCTACATATAACAAGGGAAACATTATTGTCAGTATTTCTCTGCTGTTCATAGGGTTTTCAATGGCGGATTGATTTTGGGGAGTGGGTTGCCAGGTCTGTCTCCCAAGCCTACAGCACCTGGTGTTCCCTGGTGGTCCCCATCCAAATACTAACCAGGCCTGCCCCTGCTTAGCTTGCAAGATCAGACAGGATCGGATGCCACAGGGCTATGGCTGCAGACATTTTCTATATAGTTGGTACTTTTTTCAAACTTCAGTGCCTCTAGATATCATCTTCCTTAGTTATTAAAAACTTGCATTCTACGTATTGAAATGTAGGCTTGCTCATTTAAAACAATCTCATATTTAGTTTTTTTAAAAAAACTCATTACCTTCCAGGGAAACCAATCTGTTCCAATTCTCTTTCCACCTATTTTTTTCCCTTCCACATTCTTGCTTTTCCAACGGTGGGGTCAGGAGCCTCAAGAATAAAAACCAGAAGTATCTTAAGTGCCTTCCTGGTAATGTTGCTGTCTTCTTTTTGTAGGTCATTCTGGTTTATCTAGCTCATTGTCATGAGGAGGCATGGGGATCCCAATAGGCCTCACTGAGAATAAACTCAATCCCAACAAGACGTGTATCTGTCAGCTGCTTCCAGCTGGCAGTGGTGATCACTGTATTCATCTGATACAGACATATCTCTTGTCCCATATTAAGTTACAAGACTGTTGGCCTCTATCTGATTTACTCTCTGTAATCTCCTTACTATGAGATCTGTAGAATCAGACACCATCCATAGTCCATATATCACCAAAAATTTCTGTAGTCCCATCTCTCCCCAGTGCTCAAAAATGCTCTCCATATTCATAGCATAGGGGCAAGTTGTTGTTGTTGTTAAGTGCCATCGAGTCGGTATCCGACTCATAGCGACCCTCTGTACAACAGGGGAAACACTATTGTCAGTGCTTCTTTGCTGTTCATAGGGTTTTCAATGGCAGATTGATTTTGGGGAGGGGGTTGCCAGGTCCTTCTCCCAAGCCTACAGCATCTGGTGTTCCCAGGTGGTCTCCCATCCAGGTACTAACCAGGCCTGACCCTGCTTAGTTTCCAAGATCTGACAGGATTGGATGCCACAGGGCTACCGCTGCAGGCACTAGGGGCAAGTTAGCAAGCTTAATAGCTAAGCGAACTTCCAAATAGGGAAAGGAGATACCAGTCTTCTTTTGTCAAAGATACCCCAACACTATATTACTACCACGTAATAGGTATAAATTTCCCAAACAGAACAGCAAATATATTAGCTGTTAATGAATCAAACTGATCATTTAACATTTAGGACATCATTCATTAAGACTATCCAGAGTAAGAGAGGATACTTTTAATGCATATACCCAACTAAGAATTTATTTTGTTGTTGTTATTGGGTCTGACTCATAGTGACCCTCAAAGGGTTTTCAATGGCTGATTGTTTCAAGATTGTTTTTTGGGGTAGTGAAGAACTTATTTAGAGCATATCTGAAGAGTTCAGAGCCTGTAGCTGTAGCCCTATGGCATCTGATCCCATCAGATCTTGGAAGCTAAGCAGAGTCAGGCCTGGTTAGTACTTGGATGGGAGACCGCCTGGAAACATCAGATACTGTAGTTTGGGAGAAGGACCCGGCAACCCACTCCCAAAAATCTGTCAGCCATTGAAAACCCTATGAGTAGTAGAGAAGCACTGACAATACTGTTTCACCTGTCGTACATAGGGTCGCTATGAATCAGATACCAACTCAACAGCACTTAGCAACAACTAAAGAGTTCATAGAGATCAGTAAGAAAAACATGGACACCTAAAAAAAAAAAAAAAAAAAAAAAGATGGGCAATAATTTTGCATAGAATTGATCCAAATGGCCAGTATATATTTTTGAAAAGGTTTGTAACCTGATTTATCGTCAAGAAAATATAAATAAAAATCATAGTATCATCTACCACATACTCACCATAACAGTTAAAATAAAAAAGATAGGAACAAATGGTGTTTAATCGTTGTGAGCTAGCTGAACTTTCAAACACTGCTATTGGGAATAGGTACTGGTACAAGAACTTTGGAACTGTTAGTAACTGCTAAGGCTGGAAATATGCATATACCATGACTCAGTAATTCTGGTTCTAAGAATACATCCATTAGAAATGCATACATGTGTCCATCATAATTTGAATTTGTTAATATCCCCAAACTGGAAACATTAACAGTAGAGTGGATAAATTGTGAAATACTCACACAATGAAATCTTATTTAGCAATGAGAAAAAACACAGTATAGATGAAACCAACAAACACAATATTAAAAAGAAGCCAAATTGAAAAAGCACACAGTGAGCAATTCATACATATAAAGTCCCCTAACAGGTAAAAGCAGCCTGTGTTGTTAGAAACAGGATTAATGATACACTTTTAAAGTAGGAGTAGGAGAGGCTTCTAGGAAGCTGGCAATACTGGGTGCTGGAAATTCCTAGGGATGTGGCCTTAAGAGTTATGTCTTCAGCAGGGCGCAGTGGTTCACATCTATAATCCCAGGGACCCAGGAGGTGGAGGCAGGGGGATCACAAGTTCAAGACCAGAGGCAGCCTGTGTTACTTTAGTGATACTCTGTCTCAAAATTGTTGTTGTTGTTGTTGTTGTTGTTAGGTGCCATCAAGTCAGATCTAGCAACCCTCATAGGTTTTTCAATGGCTGATTGTTTCGGATTGCTTCAGGAGTGGATTGCCATGTCTTTCTCCTTTTTTTTGTGGTGCTGGGGATCTAAGCTGGGTCTTCAGAGAGTGGAGAGCAGCACTCTACCAACTGAGCTAAAACCCAACTCTTGTCTCAAAATAAAAAGTAAAAGAATGGTCTGGGGGTACAGCTCAGTGGTACAGCATTTGCAAAACATGTAAGCATGAGGCCCTGGGTTCAACCCCCCAGTACTGCAAAAATAAAAATAATAATAATAAAAAAGATAGTTGCATCTTCTTTTTTGTATACTCCAATAAAAATGTAAAATTTAGCCAGACACAGTGGCACATGCCTGTAATCACAGTAACTATGGAGGCAGAGGCAGGAGGATTGCAAGTTCGAGGCCAAAGGTAGCCTGCATAATTTAGTGAGACCTTGTCTCAATATAAACAAATAAAAAAGGGGTTGGGAGTGCATCCCAGTGGTAGGGCACTTACCAAGCATGTGCAAGGCCCTAGGTTCAACTCTCCCGTACCTCAGACAAAAAAAGTTTAATTAAAAAAAAATCTTAATGAGAATTTCTCTTGGTGCTCTCACCTGTGTCTTTGTGGGAGGAAACTGACTCCTTCCACAAATGCTGCCCTCTCTAAAAGTACCAAATCTCCACTCCATTGCCAGCTTATTTCTCTCAAGAATAAATGTTATTCAATAGTTCAATCTCTCTTGCTCTCAATTCCATTTTCCCAACTGTAATCCCAATCTTATTCATTAACCTATGAGGAATGCAAGTTGTGCGTGTGTGTATGTGTGTGTGCGTGTTTGTGTGTGTATGTGTGTATTAGGGAGAAAAAATATGTTTTATATATATCCAGCCCACTCTATTGGATGAACTTTAGAAGGGAATATTATTGGAGAAGACAAGAAGAGTTGCAGTGTTGTAGAAAAATTTAAATCAAAAGTTAGGATGTTATAATGTTTGCTTAAAATGTAATTATTAGAACTTAATGTTCCTTATTTAAAACTTACACATTCCATCCTGTAAGTCACCTCCAGTCTCCTTGCTTCTTATCTATTTCCATGACAACTTCCACCCTGTTAGCCACTTCCGAATTTCTTACAATGGCTAAACTCAGTCTATTGTCTATGCTCCACCCATTGGCCACTTCCCAATTTCTTACAACTGCCAAACTCAGTCTACTGAAGTACTCTCCACCCTGTAAGCCACTTCCTAATTTCTTACAACTGCTAAACTCAGTCTATTGAGTGTACTTTCCACCCTGTAAGCCATTTCCTGATTTCTTGTATCATGTAGATATTACCTGCCTATCCATGGCAACTACCTTAACCCACCTACAGATGATCATGTAGGCTGTGCACGTGGGTTTCAGCTGACAATCCTCACCCTGTAAACTATAAAACCCCAGGAGAACTGAGGTTCGAGGTCAGTCCTGAGAGGACTCGTTTCTGTGGGCTGACCTTGCTATAACAATGCATTTTTTATTTTCCCCAACTCTTGAGTCTCTCGAAGTACTTTCAGTTTTCTCATGCCACTTCAGCAGAAGACAGCTAGGACCCAGGAATATGATCATCATTGGACAAATCATCTTCCACTTATTTCATGGAAATGGCAAAGAGCAAACCTAAATTTAATGGTAGTGGAGTATGATAAGGTCATATCACATAATAATTGTAAACAAAACACCCTGCAAGTAACTTCATAGAATAATGTTGGGGGAAAAAAACCATAAAAACAACCTCCTCTTTGCCTTTCTTCTCTCTCACAATAGTCACTCAAAGCACACACATGTAGATTTAGAGCCAGAAGACCTGAGTCTGGTTCCATGTTCTAGCACATTCTTGCTGAATGAAGTGGGAAAAAAAAATCTCTCAACTTCTTTCTGAAAAATGGAGGTGAGAATTAACAACCTGGTTTAAAACCATATCGACTCCAAGTTTCACTTCTTTTGCTTATTCAGGAGAAGTTTGCTGCTATATGCAAAATGTGTCTTTGCAGATCCACTTCTGAATGTGGTGTATGGCAGAGAGTAACACCTTTGGGTGTGACCAGATGATTCTCCTTTTTAATCCATGTGTAAACCATTTATTTTTAAAGTGTTCATGTGTGTAAGCTCCCTCATTCCCCAATCCTGCAGGGAAAAAGGACATGATGCCAACATATATATCTGTGTACAAAATTGAACTTACATGCTTGGTAAGCCTCAGGATAGAGCCACTTGCTTTATTTTGTAATGGATTATCTTACTTTTCCAGATAATCAGCCAAGTGTGTCTCATGATCAGAATCATCACATAGTTGGCTTAATTTTGGAAGCAAGTTTCTGCAAAATGTTAGAACTTCAGAGTTAATGGCAAACTTTGAAGGAGTTTTGGTGTAGGGGAATCTTCAAATGTCACTTCGCTCCTTTCCTATTTCTATTTCCTTTTATCTGACCTAATAGTTCCCTATATTTAGGTATCTATTTATAGCGTAAATCCTCATGAAACTCGCACAATCTAAAACCATGTTGATCACACATAAAAACTATGTTAAAAAAATGGGGAAATGCTCACTTTTGACCTACATGCCAGAAAACAAGGAGAGAGCACATTGTCATTCAAGTCTTTTGAAAAACTTCACATTTTCTTCCAAAGAACAATACCCACTGATTTACAAAGTAAAAAGCTCTGTTTAAAAGCAAGATCTTTGTGCCTTAGTTTCTTTGTCTAGAACCTGGTCAGGTGTTATGAATGAGATAATGTACATAGGCAATCAGTAAATGATCAATATTACCATGATTACTACCATCACCACTTAAAATTATTTATGTGTTTAAATTTTCTGTGTTCTCCAACAGAAAATAAGATGTATGATGCTGGAATTTTCTCTATTTAGTACATATAGACAGCTGCTGAATATATCTCAAATGGAGCATAAAAATAAAACTTCTTAGTAAGAATGAGATTTCTTAAAGAATTTAGAGTCAAAGGAATTTCCCCTAAGGTACTCTCAAACTGACATTACATTAATTTTCAGCACGTTGGGAAATTTTGAAGACTATCCAACTGGACAAGTACCTGATGAAATGCACATAAATGCCAAGACAACTGCAGAAGAATTTAATACAAGTCTGTTGATATTTTATTATGTGATATAGAATTGTGAAGGGTTAAACAGGACAACATAGCATGGCCCATTTTATTCTTCAGACTTATTTGGCAAATCAAGGCTAGTGGAAGTTTATAAAAATTAAGTGTTTAAATCAAGTTACACTCTAGCTGTACAAAAAAAAGGAGGGTAGGAAAAAACTAACCCATGGTGAAAATTTACTATGCATCATCATTACATTCTATACATCACATGGCTGTGTTATTAGAATTATTTTGACAACCCTGTGCAAATGTTAAAAAACATTTCTTATCACAAAAGATATATATTATTTTAAGATTAGAAAAAAGATTTAAAGCTGGGTGCAGTGGTGCATGCCTATAATCCCAGCGATTGGGGAGGCGGAGGCAGTCTGCATAACTTAGCAAATGGGCTGAGGGTGCCGCTCAGTGGTAGAGCACTTGCAAAGCATGCAAGGATGAGGCCCTGGGTTCAACCTCCAGTACCACAAAATAAATAAATAAATAAATAAGTAAATAAAATAAAATAAAATAAAAAAATAAAAAGAAAAGGAAGAAAGAAAGAAAGAAAGAAAGAGAAAAAGAAAAAGAAGAAAGATTAAAAAAAATAAAAAATTCTACTACACAAAATTAAAAAAAAAACTAAACAGGCTTGCTCAGTCTTGATTGTTTAGAATTATCTATAAAGGTCAGGTGTGGTGGCACACGCCTATAATCTCAGCCACTTGAGAAGCAGAGGCAGAAGAATCACAAGTTCAAAGCCAAAGGCAGCCTGTGTAACCTAGTGACCCTGTCTCAAGATAAAAAAATAAAAAATGGACTGCAGGTGCAGCCCAGTGGCAGAGCACTTGCAAAGTATGCATTAGGCCCTGGGCTCAACCCTCCAGTACCACAAAAAAATTATCTGTAAAGGCTAATGGATATTTTACATACATTTACTGTAAAATTAAGCATTAAATCTTTGTTTTATGTTGATAAAAGACCTCAACATAAAACCAGAAACCCTAAAATTACTAGAAGAAAAGGCAACACTCTAACATATAGGCATATAGGAAAGCAGTTCTATAATAAGACTCAAATTGCTCAGGAAATTGCAACAAGAATAGATAAATGGGATTACATGAAATTAAAAGCTTCTGTACAGCAAAGGAAACAACAGAGTTAAGGAAGAGCCCACTGAATGGGAGAAAAACTTTACATCCTACACATCTGATAGGAGACTAATTTCTAGAATTCACAAAGAACTCAAGAAAGCAATTCCCAAGACAACGAATAATCCAATACACAGTGGGCAAAGGAACTGAACAGACAGTTCTCAAATGAAGAAGTTCGTAAGGCCACATGAAGCACATAAAAAAAAATGCTCAATATCCCTAGACATTAGGGAAATGCAAATCAGAACAACTCTGAGATTCCACCTGACTCCAGTAAGAATGGCCAAGATCAACAAAACAAATAATAGCAAATGCTGGCAAGGTTGTGGAGAAAAAGGAACACTCTTACATTGTTGGTGGGACTGTAAATTGGTTCAACTACTCTGGAAATCAATATGGAGATACCTTAGAAGACTAAAAATAGAACTGCCATATGATCCAACTATACCACTTCTGAGAATATACCCAAAGGGAAACGAGTCCTCATACCAGAAACACCTGCATCTCCATATTCAATGCAGCACTTTTCACAATAGCAAGGATAAGGAACCAACCAAGGTGCTCATCAACAGAAGAATGGATAAAAAAAACTATGATACATATACACAATGGAATACTACTCAACAATAAAAAATGAAATAATGTCATTTACAGCAAAATGGATGAAATTGGAGAACATCATCTTAAGTGAAATAATATAAGCTCAAAAAGAGAAATACCATATATTCTCACTCATATGTGGGAGCTGAATCATACTTAAAGGAAGAAAAAAATCCTATGCATAAATTGGTATATAAAAATGCACAATTAAACTTAGTGTAGAAGGGACAATATAATGAGTAAAAAGGAGGGAGGGAACTAGCAGAGGAAAGCAAAGATTGGAGAAAATGGGATGGGGAGGAAGGTCAATGTGAAGGGATGAAGGGGGAGAGGTAGATCTTAATGTAAACAGCACAACTTCATGAGTATATTGGAAAAATAGAGGAATATAACCCAAATAAACATTTGAGTATTACTACACATTAGCCATAAGGCTCCATAAACTTTGTGGGTTGACGAAAGTGTTGCCAGAAGTGATGTAAAGGATTCATAATGGAAAAAGCCAATGCTGTATAACTCTGTACCCCATCATCATTTACTAATAAAGGAAAACAGTCTTTAAGGGTTTCATTGTTGTTGTTAGGTGCCATTGAGTCAGGGTCTGACAATAGTGTTTCACCTGTTGTATATAGGGACTCTACAAATTGTCAGTGTTTCTCTGCTATTCATAGGCGTTTCAATGGCTGATTGGTTTTTTGGGGGGAGTGGATTTCCACGTCCTTCTCCCAAGCCTACAGCACCTGGTATTGCCAGGCAGTCTCCCATCCAACTACTAACCAGGCCCAACCCTGTTTAGCTTCTGAGATCTGTTGGGATCCAATGCCACAGTGGTACAGCTGCAGGCTTTATATCATTAAGTTCTGTTAAATGTGCTTACCATTCTTCTAATCACTTTACTCATCTGATTATAGTTACCTCAATTGGTATAAGGCTATGCTGATGCTCTTAAAATTAGGAATATATCAGTTTTCCCTTGAAAAGTTATGTTGTAGTAATATAGTCAAGTGACTTAGGTTAACTTTAAGACAAACCACTATGCATCCTAATCATCTATTTTATGTGTGCCAGGCACTGTTTTAGCTCCTTGGATATAGCAATGTGAAAACAGGATTCTAGCCTCATAATGCTTAGTTCCTATTCTGGGAGAGAGTAACTAAAACAGTAAATACACAGATAATTTCAAAAGTGGAAGCATTTTGAAGAAAAGCACACATGTCAACGAGGTAGGGAATGACCATGCTAATTATAGTTAGGGTGGCCAAAGAATGTCTCTCCAGTTTGGACTAAGAACTGAATGGGCTTGTTAAACAGTTAACTGTGAGGTGAATCTTGTTCTGGTTTCTTTCTCCCTGGGAACTGACTACTACACCTTTGTTTATGCTAACATATCTAGGACAAAATATACCTCCAATTTCACAAACATACAACACCTCTAATTTTATTGTATTACAGAGGAGCTGAGGTTCCAAAATTACTAAGGCAAGTAAGTGACTCCAAAGCGTGCGTTGGTTATCATAACACTGGTTACACAATGGTGTTACAAGAACAATTTACTGTGGGTTCGGAGAATATTGAGGACATGTTTGCCTCCATTTGGGCCAATTTTCAGGGAGACAGGTTGTTGTGAGTGTACCATGTCTGAAACATCGACAAACACACTTCTACAATGT
Organism: Pedetes capensis; assembly: GCA_007922755.1. NCBI lineage: Eukaryota > Metazoa > Chordata > Mammalia > Rodentia > Pedetidae > Pedetes > Pedetes capensis. The sequence continues at coordinate 40,298 of VMDO01006811.1, forward strand.
CAGAATTTATTGAATAACGATAAATACACAAGCTACATCAGTTTTATTGGCATTAAATCTTGATTTCACTTGGTAGTCAGTGGCCATGGGCAGGTTCTTTATTCCAATACTGATTACTAATATTAATTCTCAGATCACATTACACTTCACACAAATATATATTTTTATGTCAGCTATGGGGCTGGGGTTTAGCTAATTGGTAGAGTGACATGCTGCACACTCTGAGGACCAGGTTCAATCCCCAGGGCCGCAAAAGCAGAAGGATGTGGCAATCCATTCCCAAGGCAATCCTGAAGCAATGGCCATTGAAAACCCTATGAGGGTCGCTGTGAGTTGCACCTGACTACAGGGCACCTAACAACAACAACAATATAGGTTACAGGGCTGGGTTTTAGCTCACTTGGTAAAGTGCTGTTCTACACTTTCTGAGGACCCTGGTTCAATTCCCAGCATCACAAAAATGGGAGAAGCATGTGGCAGTCCACTCCCGAAAACCATCCCGAAACAATCAGCCATTGAAAACTCTATGAGGGTTGCTATGAGTCGGACCCAACTCAGTGACACCTAACAACAACTACATACAGGTTACAGAATGGCAACTAAAGAGTTAAAGAAGCTACAGAGATCAAAAAGCTTACTGAAAGCAAGAGCAAGGAGCTGATACACAAGCAAATAGAGGTGATTAGGTAAGGTATTAATGATCCCAGTCACAAGAGCTGTTGGAGGCACAGAACTGTCTCAAGGTAAAGCGCTGAAGAGCCACAGGCTGGTTCAAGGCAAGATTCAGGGCTAGGTCAAAGTGAGGAACTAGGCCAGTTCAAAGTGAGGACGAGGTTTAGGGCTAGGTCAAAGGGAGGCACAGGGCCAAGTGCCGATGGATGGCAATTCAAGTAGGCCTGTCAAGCAGGTAGATGGAACTGAGCTGAAGCCCTAGGGACAGAGTTGGGATTTTATTGCCCGTCCAACCAAGACACACACATCAGGTGGCCTGATAGCAGCTTGGTGAATGCAGTGTGAGGTGTCCCTCCTTTTACGGTCTAAGTGAAGGGGTTGCATCACTCATTTGTCTTGGGTGTGCCTTAAGTTCATGGCCTTCTTCTTGATATATTTTTGACATACCCAGGTGTCCATATGTTCCTGACTTGATTTGATAAGTTAATAGGTGGTAATATTTTATTCATATGAATAAGATGTCATTTTTTGCCTCAGGGTTTATGCTGGACATACGGTGGTGTTTACATGTACCAAGATGTAGTGTCATCCTGCCTCAGCATTTATATTCAAAATGGAGAAGACTGCTGTTTTGTAAAATGGAGCCACTCAGGGCAAGGCACAAACTAAAAGCTATTAATTCATACAATCTGGAGTAATTTAGATCAGGGCACAGCCGCATCTTCACACAGGCTCAGATGTTTTCCTTTCCCATCTTTTTTTCCCATTTCCCACACAGGAAACAGAGCCGGCAGCGCCTCCAAAGACTTGGGCCTCTCATGGCTTTCCTGGACGCTTACAAACAATTTCCAAGACAATTGCCAAAGTACAGATGCAAAAGCAAAGAAGGGACAGCAATCCCCACGACCAGCCACGCCCTCCCACGCGGGCGGGGTCTGCGCTGGGAAAGCCCGCCATTGGCCCTCTTCGCTGACGTCACTTCCGAGGCCTCCCAGCCGGCGGAGCTAAATCTCATTACAATTTCCGGGTCGCTGAGGCCGCCTGCGGCGGCGCAGGCGTCGGTGCTTGCTGGTGTCCAGTCTATGGAGTCAGTTGGTGGCGGCGAGGGCGCGGAGGCAGGAGGCGGTGTCCAAGTGGGGGCTTCTGCCCCGCCAGGATGCTACCGGGCTTGGCCGCCGCCACTGCGGCCCACCGACATAGCTGGTCCTCCTTGTGCCGGCTCCGTGTGCGCTGCCGGGCAGCTGCCCGCGGCTCCGTCGACCGCCAGGGTGAGTGTCCCGCGCCGGCCGCAGGTTCCGCGGAAGCCGAACGGGTCAGGCCGGCCTTTGCCCTCCGTGCTTTGCCTCGGGAGTTCGCCAGCTTGCCCTTCCCCAACCCCAGAGACTGCCTTTCTGGCCTCGGTATTTGTGGGTCAGCCCGCAAGGATCTTGACGGGTATCGCTGATCCTGGCTCTGCGGGCAGCCGGCGGGCGGGGTTACACCTCGGAGCCGATCACTTTGTGCCAAACCAAACATTACGTGCGCGTCGAGGTGACAGGTGATGATCCACCTAGGCAGTTGGAAATGGCGGATTCCGCAGAGTTCCAGGGTCTTTGGAGCTCACTGACTCGCTTTCCTTTAGCACTTTTGGTTGAGATATTCTTGAGCTGCTCTTTTTCTCCGCTCGCAACTTGTTTCCTAAAATCCTTAAAAGCGACGAGTGTCACACAACATTTCGGATCTTTCTAAGTAGGAGGGCATCCCACAGTCATTGAATGAGCTCGGTTTGGGACCGCAAAACAACTCATCAGTTGTAGTGAAAAGAATTTTTGGAGAAAATTGTGTCTATTGGAACTGTAACCCAGACAAAAGGTGGCTGGTGGGAATTTTTATGTCTTTATTGCAACATCCTTTTCTGGCTCGAATTTAAGTTGTTAGAGAAGTTCCGAACTAAAATTGAACTTGTAAGTTCGGTTCCAGCTTACTTTCCTTTTTTGCCATAGCTTGACATGACATAGTTTGACACCGAGAACTGATAGGAACCTTGAAAAAAAAGACAGGACTAAAACCACCTCTAATTTAGTTCCTCAGGTTCATAGGAATTGCAAAGAGTATTTACAAAAATGTTACTCAAAAAATCACTTTTGAAAAACTTGTAGCATATTTGTGACCTTCCAATAGAAGTTGGAAGTTGCTGTCATTCAAGATTTTAAGTGGTATAAGCTGTAGTAAACTCCTATGCTATGCACATAAAAGTAGAATGTATTCATATCTTTTATTTGCAATAAATGTAAAATTCAAACGAATTTATTGTATCAGCACTGCTTTTAGAACTTTTTGGTAGTGATAGTAAAGTATAGCTGGTGAGTTTCCTAATATTATCAATATTCCCGAATATTTTATGAACAGAATTAGTCATTTAGTTATGTACTGTACTCCAAAATCCCCAAAGTTTTTAACATAATTGCTTCTATTCGCCAAGCGATTTTGGCATTCTACACTGAAATTACATATAGTAGCTGTTAAATTTAGTCTGAACTGCCCTTTAAGAATTGGTAAAAGGAGTTGAAATAGCATAATTTGTAATCCCTATTCGATGTGGCTGTTAGCATGTTGAAAATTATATGCTCTTTCTCTCATCTGTGTGTGAAACAGACGATAATTATCTCACCACTCAGGATGACTTTGCAAAGTTCTTTGGAATGTTTGTTACTACAAAGAATTTTAATGTACTTTCACACTTAAAAACACTTTATTAGCTGGGCCTGGGGGCTTACACCTGCAATCATAGCAATTTAGGAGGCAAAGGCAGGGGGATCGCAGGTCGGAGGACAGAGGCAGCTTGTATAAATCAGCAAGACTCTCAAGATAAGAAATAAAGCCAGGCACGATGGCACACACCTGTAATCCCAGGGGCTTGGGAGGCAGAGGTAGGAGGATCGCAAGTTCAAGACCAGAGGCAGTCTGCGTAACTTAGTGAGACCCTGTCTCAAAAAGTAAAAAAATGGACTGGGGGTGCAGCTCAGTGGTCCAGCACCTGCAGGGCATTCAAAGCGCAAAGCCCTGGGTTCAACCCCCAGTACCGGAAAAAAAAAAAAAAGATAATAAAAAAGGGAGTGAGGGTGCAACCCAGTGGTAGAGCATTTGCAAAGTGTGTGTAAGGCCCTGGATTCAACCCCTAAATACCACTAAAAAGAAAAAAGAAAGAAAGAAAAGAAAAAGCCCAAGAAAGAAAGAAAGAACCCAAACAGTATTAGATTTAAAAAATAGCCTTATTTGTGGAAATTTAGTTGTAATCATACGAAAACATTAAAAGGGCAGCCATAATTATAGTAGAATTTAAAAGCCATTTAGAAAAGTCTTCAAAATTCAGTGTGTATTTTACACTTTCTGCACATCTCAATGTGGACCAATTGCACTTCCAGTGTTCAGTATACAGTAACTATTGAAGGGTATGCCTGCAGCTGTACCACTGTGGTGTCTGATCCTTTCAGATCTTGGAAGCTAAACAGGGTCAGACCTGGTTAGTACTTGGATGGGAGACTGCCTGGGAACACCAGGTGCTATAGGCTTGGGAGAAGGACCAGGTAGCCCACTTCCAACAAACAGTCAGCTGTTGAAAACCCTATGAATAGCAGAGAAGCACTGACAATAGTGTTTCACTTGTTGTACATAGAGTTGCTATGAGTCAGACACCTAACAACAACATTGAATAGTGTAGTTATACAGTTACTATCCTGAATTGTTAAAGAATTTTTCCAAGCCAGTATGTGTTCTAGTAGGAAAATAGGCAAAGGAAATGAAGAGACCATAAAGAAGTTTCAGTAACTATTTGTTGTTAGGTGCCGTCAAGTCCAGTCCAACTCATAAGGACTCTATGTACAACAGAACAAAACACTACCCAAACCTGTGCCATGCACATAATCTTTTTTTATGTTTAGGCTCATTGTTGCAGTCACTGTCAATCCATGTAGTTGAGGGTCTTCCTTTTCTTTTTTTATTGACCTGCCACTCTCCCAAACATGTTCTTCTCCAGGTATTGGTCTCTCCTGACTACATGTCCAAAACATATAAGATACAATCTAACCATCCTTACTTCCAAGGAGCACTCTGATTGCACTTTTTCTAGGACAAATCTGGTGTTTCTTTTTGCAATCAATGGTATATTCAATATTTGTCTCCAGCACAATAATTCAAAAGCATCAGTTCTTCTCCTGTCTCCCTTATTTGCTGTCAAGCTTTCACAAGCATACGATGCAACTGAAAATACCATGGTATAAGTCAGGTTCATCTTTATTTTCAATGTTCCATACTCGCTAAAAAGTGTAGACATGTATGTTTAAAGGATTTTACTAGCCACTACCTGTCTTTTATTGGCTGTTTCAAAATTGTTATACCTCCTATTGAGGATTCAGAAAAACAGAAACTCTTACTTCTAATTGGAAACATAGTCGAACAGTGTTTGGAAAGTTATCCTTTTGGAAGAGTCATGTTGCCTTGTTTTTTAATATTTCTTGTGTTTGTGTTTTGTGATTTACACATCTTTGGGGATGAATCTCTCTTGTGCTTTTATATGAAGGTCTTAGTGAGCAGCCTTCTCTGGGGGCTCCATCCTCAGTGGTACTCAGGAGGGAGAAAATAAACTGCAGTGATATCAACACAAAAACAAGCTAGATACATAACTAATAGCACAAAACACACCCCCAACAACAATAGAAAAGAAAATGGTTTACTACAATATTGTAGAGATGCAGGAAATTGCTGCGTGTCTCTAATCTGCCATCTTCCTCTCCAAAATATACTTTTCTTAGCTGTTCTTTGTATAAAATGAACTTTTAAGGATTTATGCATTCTGAACTAAGAGTTCTGTTTAAAAGTATTTACTTTAAGTAGTCAGATAACATATTAAAATGCATTCATTATTTTAGTAATAAATAGGTAAACTCATTTGTAGTTAAGAACAGTTGGAAACTAAAGGATATTATGGTACCTTTATCATGAGCTGATGATATATGCAACTTTTTGTTTAAAATCATAATTTAGAAGAACAGTGACATGGGAAAATACCCTTGATGCATTATTAAGAAAAACTGAAGAAAAACAATAAGAATATATACTATGATGTTAAGTGGGTTTCTCTAAAATGTTTTTTATTAGCTTACTTTTTTTTCCCCCCAATATTGGGGAGTTGAATCCAAGTCCTTGCGTATACTGGGCAAGAGCTATACCACTGAGCTACACCTTCAGCCCCACCTTTAAATTTTTTTTTAAAATTTAGTTTGATACACGGTCTTGGTAAGTTATACAAGCTACCTCTGGCGTCGGACTTGTGATCCTTCTGCCTCAGCCTCTTGAGTTGCTAGGATTACAAGCATGTGCCATGGTGCCTGGTTTAGCTTTTATGTTTTTCACATTAACTTATCTATAGTAAGCATATACATTTTTGTGTTTTTCAGTACTAGAGGTTTGAACCCAGGGCCTTATGCATGCTAGACAAATGCTCTACCGCTTGTGCTGCACCCCATCCCCTTTTACATTTTTTTCTTTTGAGATAGGCTCTCATTAAGTTGCACGGGCTACCTCTGGTCTCAAACTTGTGATCTTCCTTCCTCAGCATCCCAAATGGTTGGAATTATAGGCGTGGGCCAGGACACCTGGTTTATACTTCTAAATAATAAAAATATTAGTTTCTGTGATAGTATCTTTTTTAAAAGTTTCCTTTGACATAAAGCACATAATTTATTTTTCCATGTATTTATACCTTACCTCATTTGACAAAAATTTGAGATGGAAAGATGCTTCTTTAAATACTACATACTAAATTAATAGACACATCAATTTTACTTAAATCTGAGTTTAATAAAAGTATTATTTTTAAGGCCTGCAGCCGTAGTCCTGTGGTGACCGATCACGTCAGATCTTGGAAGCTAAGCGGGGTTGGGCCTAATTAGTACTTGGATGGGAGACCACCTGGGAACACCAGGTGCTGTAGGCTTGGGAGAAGGACCCGGCAACCCAAAAATCAATCAGCCATTGAAAACCCTATGAATAGCAAAGAAGCACTGACATAGTGTTTCAACTGTTGTACGTAGGGTCGCTATGAGTCTGATACCGACTCGACAGCACCTAGCAACAATAACAACATAATTTTTAAATAAAAAGAGAAACCTTCATGTATTATTCCTGTCCCTAATCTCCTAGCATTTATTACCATCAATGTAAACTGAGAATTTACCTTTTATTCCTAGCAGAGATCCCTTACCCCCAACCTCTCTAAGTAACAGAACATTTACAGTTGTGAAAGACCATGTAACATGGTGATAGCATGTTTCTGTGTAGACCAATAGACTAATATAAAGCGAAGCTAACTATAGTATATTATGGGCACATACTATTCATATTTTTGTGAATGAGGATCATTCAGCAAGAGATGCCTAGGCATTTTCGTTGCTGGTAGTGTAGTGCTGAACAAGACAGACACACTTTCCACCTTTATTGGGCAGATACCCTAAATAAGAAAACATATCTGAAGTAATGTAAAAGAAAAAAGTAGAATGATGGGCTAAAATGTAACCAGGGGTGGGGTGCATTGCATCAGATGTGCTGGCCTGGGATTCCACCTTTTGTGGGACTAAGCCAAGGAATGAAAGATGAAAACGAGCAAGCCAGATGGAGATATGGGGGAGAGAGAAATCCAGAGCAAAAAGGAACCCCAAATAGTAATCTGGAGCAGAGAGGCTGAGGCTGGGTTAAGGTGGAGTGGGATGAAATGAAGTTGGAGAGTTGTTAGGTTTAAAAGCAAAAGGCAGCTGGGCATGGTGGCACATGTCTGTAATCCCAGCATTTGAGAGGCTGAGGTAAGGGGATCCTATGTTCAGGCCAATCCTGGGCTACATAGCAAGCTTTGCTCTCAAAATAAATAAATGAATAAAAAGACAATGTTTTAAAAGTATGCTGTGACTGTTGTGTGGCCAATGAGTTGACAAGGGTGGATTGTGGATAAGGAGATCATTAAGGCACTATTACAGTCGTTGAGGTGAGCAAAGTTATATTAGGAGCTTGGTAACAATGGAGATGGAGAGAAATAGATGGACTTTAGATATGTTTTAGAGTATAAAATTGATATTATGGAAAGTCTTTAACAATATCTGATACTTGGTAAATACTCCTCAGTATGTTAGATGTTTTTTTACTGTGTTTACTTTTTCTAAGCAAATGTCAAAAATAACTAAGCCTGACAGTAGAGATGTATGCCAAAATGCCTGCAGGAAGATGTCAGCATCTCCTGTTGTTTCCTTAGGGGGGGAAAAAAAGATGACCTGTTCTTTACTCTGTTCTGGAGAATATCCGCATCAGCTGTAGTCCTGTAGGCTGAGCTACTCTGTCTAGGTCACATTTTTGGCTTGGTAGATGAGTACGCAGTATTTTCCTGCAGTTTTGGCTTGCTGGAAGGGTAAAAGTAAACTGAGAATAGTCAGTCTGTTCATGTTGTACAGACCACATCACAAGTTGTGATGATGATGTTAATAAGATCTCAGTGAAATCCTAGATAATTTAGCAATGGATATATTCTTAGTTTCTTTTTATTGTGGACATTTTTTAAATACAGGAAATTATAAGATATAAAGTAAAATGTATGTGTAATTTAGATATAACCAGTCACATTTTTTTTTGTTTGTGTTTTTGCAGTACTAGGGGTTTCAACACAGGGCGTAGTGCATGCTAGGCAAGTGCTCTACCACTGAAGTACACCCCTAGCTCATTTTTTACTTTTTATTTCGAGACAAGGTCTTGCTGAATTACACAGGCTACATCTGGCATTGAACTTGTGATCCTCATGCCTCTGCCTCTCTAGTCATTGGGATTATAGGCCTCCACCTGTAATCCCAGATGCCACTTTTAAAAAAGAGAACTGATATTAGGTGATATTTTTTACTATATTTCTGCCTGCTAGAATTAATGAATTCAGTAATGCATTCAACAGATCATTGAATACCTAGTGCTGTTAGGTATTATATTTATTATGTTGAGTTAAATATGGTCCTGGTTAGTTTTTAGAATATAAATAGTTTTCCATCTGGTATTAATGTTGAGTGTATACTTTTGAAGTTGCTGATACCTGAAATTTTACTGAAGTTAAAAATTAAGGACATTTCAGAGCACCTAGCAAGGGAGCTGCCTGCGATTATTAGGATAATGTCAGAAGGGTTTGAAGAGATCCCTACTGGCCAGAAATAGGACATTTTGAGCATTACTTAGGAAAATGACTGAAATGGATTGAATTATACCAAATAACATTTAAATCTATTAAATTGTGATGATGCACATACAAACTAAAAGTTTGTCACCACTGCAGTATAGTAACTAATAAACTTACTATTTCTAGAACTGGTAAATAAATAGAAAAAATTAAACATATATTCTGACTTTCCCATTTATACTACTGGGTAGTCAAATAAATGAGGAGGAACTTTCTCTGTGTAGAGGTATTCTTTTTTTTTTTTTTTTTTTTTGCGGTACTGGGGGTTGAATCCAGGGCCTTGCGCCTGCATGCTCTGCAAGTGCTGGACCACTGAGCTGCACCCCCAGCCCAGTTTTTCTTTACTTTTTTGAGACAGGGTCTCGCTAAGTTACACAGACAGCCTCTGGTCTCGAACTCGAGATCCTCCTGCCTTCACCTCCCCAGCCGCTGGGATTACAGGTGTGCGCCACCACCACGCCCGGCTCTTGTGTAGAGGTATTCTAATGAATGAAGAAGTAATAATTTAGAATAGCACCATTTAGTAATCACCTAACAAATCAATGGTTCTAGGCTTTGAACCACAGTACACATCCTCATAAAGTGACAACCAAATATTGTGTGGCTTTTTTTTTTTTTCCCTTTTATGGTGCTGGGGATCAAACGTAGGGCCTTAAGCATGCTAGGCAAGTGCTCTACCATTGGGCTACACCCTCAGCCCATAGTGTGGGTTTTTTTTTTTCTTCTTGTCATAGAGGTTGAACTCAGGACTTGGCACTTAGGGGCTGCACCCTTAACCCCTTTTTATTTTTTATGGTGAGACAAAGCCTTGCTAAACGGTGCAAGCTGCCTCTGGCCTCAAAGTCAAGATCCTCTCGCCTTTGCCTCCTGAGTTGTTGGGATTATAGGCATGTGCATGGTGCCTGGCTTTTGTGTGGCTCTTGGTAAGAGATCCCATCACTTCTGGAGATGTGTTGTCCTCGTGAGTCTGAATTTGGATAAAGGTTTTACATCCATTGATTTATGGAACACGTAGAAGGGTAGGTTAAACACTATGGGAATTCAGTCAGCAAAATTCAGACTAGGAAACTATCAGGAAAAACTATCAGGATAACCAACCTGGCTTAATCAATATTAAAAAATGCAGTTAAAAAAAAGACATTTTGTACCTTGAAAGAGACTTAAAAGACATTTCAATCACAGTGTGTGGACCTTGTTTGAATCTGTTCATGGAAAAACTGGAAGAAAAATTGTAACGTTTGTAACAATAGGAAATTTGAAATTAAAGATATTTGATGTTAAGGACTTGTAATGGCATTACAGTTTTGTTTAAAAAGTTCTTGTCTGTTACACATACTGAAATATCTGAATGAAATTATATTTGAGATTTGCTTCAAATTATTATGGTGATGTGAAGATATTGGTGCAAATAGAGATGGATAAGATTGACCATTGACAATTGTTGAAAGTAAGCAATGAGTAAGTTTATTGTACTGTTCCCCCCGCATCATTGTATATGTTTGAACTTTCTCTTTCTTTCTCTCTCTCCCTCTCTCTCTCTCTTTCTCTCTCTCTTTCTTTCTTTGCTGTACTGGGGGTTGAACCCAGGGCTTCCCGCTTGCATGCTTTGCAAGTGCTGTACCACTGAGCTTCACCCCCAGCCCACTTTTTACTTTTTGAGACAGGGTCTCCCTAAATTACACAGACTACCTCTGGTCTCGAACTTGCAATCCTCCTGCCTCTGCCTTCCAAGTTGCTGGGATTATAGGCGTGTGGGCACGCGTATGTTTGAACTTTAATAAAATGTTCTAAAAACCAATGATAACCGTGGAAAAAATCTAACATCAAGTCATGGAAACAAGTCATCCTCTGAGAAAGGATTTTTAGATTGTGGAGCATTCCCTCTTTAAACACCTTAGCCCAAATTTTATCAAAGTATTTCATCACTGGCTGAAAAAAAATTGGTAACAAATTGCTCTTGTTACATGGTGATTACAAGAGATTTTGAATTGGGCTGAAAAGTGAACACCAATAGCCATAGAGAAGAAGATGAATTTCTGGTGCATGAGTTTCTTAGGAGACTCTGTTTTAGCCATTGCTTCACCAGTTAACTTTGCTAGTAGGTTACATGTTTTAATGCACAGGAATCGTCCCTTTCCATATTTTCTTTACTCAGCCTTTAAGAAATAAATGCAAATGGCCAAAAACATACTGGGCCTTCAGCAGTAGGCCAAATAAATGAAAGAATAAGTTGACATCAGGAAGTTTTCCAAGAAGATAAGTTTCAAGCCTAAAACTTGAGTGAATACTTACATTGCCTGTGTCCTTTATGTTCTACAAATTATCTCCAACGTTCACAATAACGCATGTTCTTAATGAATTCTCTGAGCCATTAAGAAAAGGTTTTCTTTCTTTCAGGAGGCATGTATCTGCACATGCACATACATGAATCAGTATTTTTGGAAGATCATTATTAAGCAATTAGAAAAGTTTCAACTGTTAAATGCATACCACTCCATTTTTGGAAAAACTAGATTATCTTAATATGATTTCATTATTTCATCTAAAACTTTAGAAAATATGAATTGTATCTAGCTTTTGAGTTCTTTCAAAAAGGGAAATTCTAAGTGTGCATAGTAAAAAATTAGAGAACAAGCATCATAGGAGAGTACTTTTCTATTACTTCAGTGCAATTGTGGAATATATCTTCCTTCTGTGTTTCAATCCTATGAAGTCTACAGTCAACCCAGATGGAGCAGCTGAAGTGCTTCATAATTACTCTCCTATTCGTCTCTCAATTAAAATTTTCGTATACTGAGGCCTCTCACCAAATGTTGATCTAATTATCTGATTAAAAACCAGTGACAATATGAGTGACTAATTATTATAATTCACTTATTGACTATGAAATGAAGGAGGAATAAGTCTCCAGCTTGGGAAAAAAGGACATGGGATAATTTTCTTTTTCGCCCCAGCCTCTTTAGTGCTGGGATTACAGGCATGTGTCCCCACACCCAGCATATTTTTTACGTCTTTTTTAATCTTTATAATTTTTATTATTTTATTAGCATAGAGTGTGTACAGTGTGATGAGTTTCATTATGAGATTATAATGTAGTTGTATCTCATACTTTTCACTTGTTCTTTCCCTTTTTACCCCTGGTACATTGCTCACATTCCCTCCTAATACTCCCCTCCCCATTCTAGATACTGCCCCTTTGTTTTCAGATCTTATATATCTAAATCTAGCTTTTGCATATGAGTGAGAACATGCAGTATTTGTCTTTCTGAGTCTGGCTTATTTTGCTTAAAATGATAATCTTCAGATCCATCCATTTTCCTGCAAATGATTTAATTTCATTCTTCTTTATGGCTGAATAATATTTCATTTTGGACAAAGGATAATTTTGAGTAGAAAGCCCTCCTGACCCTCAGCACCCAGAGTCTTCTATTCTATAAATAAATTATACCAATTTTTTTTAGTATGTGACCAGCATACAAAATAAAAAGTATCTGTTATGGACCAGATACCTTTCAGAGTAACTGAATATGAATGTTTTATTTGATTTTGTATATTTTTAGGTTTCCAAATAAATTTACAAATTAGAGAAAAATTGAAATAGTGTCTGTATTTTTACTTTACACAATGTGATCTCTGTGAAGAGATTCAGTGAGGAATGTGACTTGTTAATTATATATCCAGGAGTTGGTTTGAAATTAACATCATTTTTTTTTTCCCTTTTAGAATGGCAGAATTTAGTGACCTTTGGAAGCTTTGCATATACGGTTCCCTATAGTCATCCACATATTTGTGCACTGGGTCAAGTAAAGCTGTACTCTACAAATGTTCAGAAAGAAGGCCAGGGACCACAGACTCTCAGGGTCGAAAAAGTACCATCACTTGATGAAGCAGGTGTGTATAAACTTTCTTAACTCTTTTTTTTTCTTGTAGACTGGAATAGTTTATGTAAAATTATTTGTTCCTTGAATATTTGATAGAATTTATTTATAAAATTATCTGAACTGATATTTTCTTTGTGGGATCTATTAAACTGCTGATTGAATTTCTTCAATTTTTTATTTTTTGATTCAGTTTTAGTAAATTCTGTTTTTTCTAGGAGTTTATCCACTTTCACACAAGTTTTACATTATTCACATAAAGTTCATAGTGTTCTGTCTATTGCATATGTAGTTATGTCCTTTTTTTCATTCCTAGTGATATTGGCCTTGTTTTGATTAATCTTGCCAGAGCTTTGTCTTACTATTTTTCAAGTGTTATTTTTTTATTTTGAGCCATTATATTGTATGCTTATTTCTTATGTTTCTATTTTTTAGTTATAGCCTGCTTTCTACTTTGTGTATATTCTGTCATTCTTTCATTAACTGTTAGTTAAATATCTTGCTTAACATTGAGCTTTCCTTTTCTGAAGTAGGCATGTAAACCATGATAATATATCACAAGTTGTGATATATTTCTGTTAGTTGTAGTTTTAAATGTATTATTATTTCCATTGTGATTCTTGTTTGACTTTTCAGTTGTTAAAGTATGATTTTATGTTTCCAGATTGATGGATTTTTCTCATTATCCTTTTGTATTAAACTTAATTGTACCTAGTGTGGTGGCTCATACCTGTAATCCCAGTGACTTGGGAGGCAGAGGCAGGAGGATCACAGGTTTGAGGACAGAGGCAGCCTGTGTAACTTAGCGAGACCCTGTCTTAAGATAAACATAAATAAATAAAAAATAGGCTAGAGTGCAGCCCAGTGGTGGAGTACTTGCAAAGTATGTGTGAGGCCCTGGATTCAACCTCCAGGTACCACAGAAAAACAAAACAAAACAAAACCCAAAAAACAAAACAAAACAAAAAACCCCACAACAACAACAAACCCAAACTCAAAAACCCTTAATTGTATTTTCACAAAATGTTTGTATAATTAAGACATAAAGTTTATTTAGCCTAACTTTTTGACCTATCATTTGGTTACTTTTTGTAAGTGGCCCTCATGTGCTTGAAAATAATGTGTATTTTTTTCTTTTTTCCCTCCCCCCTCCCTCTCACCTTTCCTTCCTTCCTTCCTTCCTCCCCCTCCCTCCCTCCCTCTCTCTCTCTCTCTCTCTCTCTCTCTCTCTCTCTTTCTTTGCCTGCCTGCCTGCCTGCCTTCTTTCCTTCCTTCCTGGAATTGACCAGAGCACTTGACCACTGTGTTGCATCTCAAGTCCATATTTTATTTTTTATTTTTACTTTGAGACAGGGTCTTGCTAGGTTACAGAGGCTTACTTCTGTCCTTAAACTCAGAATTCTTCTGCCTCAGCCTCTTAAGTTGCTGGGATTATGGGCATGTGTAAATGTGCCTTGCAATAATATGTATTTTTGATTACTGAAGAGAGTGCTTATATAAGTCAATTCTAATTTTTAGTTTTGTTGTATAAATCTGTATCCTGCTTTTTAAAAAATCTGTTAGAATATGTACCTTCCCTGCCTTTTAGGAAGTTATATATTCTGTATCTGTACTTGAAAGTCTAAAGATAATTCATAAGTTCCTTCTGAAAAATACAAGGAACTTACAATGCTTTAACTCTGACCACCCCATCACAACTTGATGCTATTTGTTGGCTAATTTCTATCTATTCTACTCTTTCCATTCTATAAAATATACATTGTTATTTATTTTGATTCATCCAAAGTCTTTATTGACCACCTTTTTCTCTGACCTTTCTGTCTGACATGCATCCCATAGAAGTTCCATTACATAAAGTTGTTGTTGTTAGGTGCCATCAAATCATACCCGACTCATAGCAACCCTTGTAGGGTTTTCAATGGCTGATTGTTATATCTGTCCTTATAGCTTTTTGACTGCTTTTTTATTTGATTAACCTCATTTTGAAAGTGGTTTGAATGTAAATGACAATTGTATTATGAAGTGGCTGGATATGTATTTCTTTGTCTTTATCTTGCTTGAGATTTGTTAGGCCTCCTGGATCTGAGGATTGGTATTTTCCTATAACTCCAGAATTCTACAATTCCTTGTCATTATCTGTTCATACTATTATTATCTTTTTCTGGAAATCCAGTTAGAAAGATGTTAAGTCTTTTGGGGGGGCCTAGCGCATGCTGGACAAATACCCTACATTTCCAGACCCTGTTAGATCTTCTTACTTCATTTTCTGTGTGTCTAAACCTATCATATTTTCTGTTTTTTTAAATCATTCTGGCTTGCATTTTGGAGTATTTCCTTAGGTCTATATAGTTCACTAATTTCCTCTTTGGTTTCCTCTAATCTACTGGTCGATTACGTATGTTGGATTTTCAGCTTCCTTTTTTTCTTATTCTTTTTTTTTTCTTTCTCTTTTTTGTTATTTTGAGGCAGAGTCTCACTACGTAGACCAGGCTGGCTTCAAACTCACATTAATATTCGTGCCTCCCTACTGGGTGCTAGGGTTACAGGTATGTGCCACCATGCCCCACTCAGGTTTTTAATTTGAATGATTATATATTTTATTGCTTGAAAAAAGAAGGTTTTTTTCCATCTTGTTTAGTCAGTCTTTTATTCCTTGCATATGCTTTTTCAGACTTTTTTCCTTTTTACTACTTTTGTTGTTATTAGGTGTGGTTGAGTCGAGTCCAACTCATGGCGACCCTATGTACAGCAGATTGAAACATTTCCCAATTCTTTGCCAGGCACACGATCTTATTTATGTTTAAGTCCATTGTTGCAGACATTGTGTCAATCTGTCTGGTGGAAGGTTTTCCTTTTTTGTTGTTGCCCAGCCACTCTCCCAAACATGTCTTTCTCCAAGGATTGATCTCTCCTGACTACATGTCTGAAATACGTAAGACACAGTCTGGCCATTCTTGTTTCTAAGGAGTACTCGCATTAAACTACTTCTAAGACAGATCTGTTGGTTCTTTTGGCAGTCCATGGCATATTCAATAGACGTCTCCAGCACCATAATTCATAAGCATCAATTCTTTTCCTGTCTCCCTTGTTCAATGTCCAGCTTTCACAACCATTTGATGCCACTGAAAATACCATGGCATGAGTCAGGAGCACCTTCATCTTCAATGTGACATCTTTGCTTTTCAATACTCTCAGGAGATCTTTTGCCACAGCTTTTCCTAGAGCAATGTGTTTTTTGATTTCTTGACTGCTGCTTCCATGGGTGTTGATTATAGAGCCAAGCAAAACAAAATCATGGACAACCTCAATCTTTTCTCCATTTATTGTGAAGTTGCATGCTGACCCAGTTGAAAGGATTTTTGTTTTGTTGTTTTGTTGATATTTAGTCGCAACCCATATTGAAGGCTATGATCTTTGATCCTCATCAGTAAATGTTTTAAATCCTCTTCACTTTATAGAATCCTCCAGCTGAATAAGGAATAGGCTGAGCCTGCAAATGAGACTTAGAAAAAGTGGCTGGAGAGAGACCAAGCAATAAATGCTATCAAACTAGAGTGGTTGAAGAATAATAAACATTTTAAGACTAGCTTTCCCTTCAATGGATGTCTTTCATAGAAGATTTTATCGATTCCTTAGGAAACCTTATGTATGTTAATAATGTCTGATTTTTCATTCTTTTTCCTAAGCCTTGCCCTCTCCTTGGGCCTAACTGTGCACCTTTAGTCATTTTCTTCTCTTTTTCTTGCAGTGATGGAGAAATGCTGGGATAAATATTGATGGAGAGTTGGATGTTGTAGGAGAAAGGAAAGGAGAATGTACTTAAGTTCCAGAATTAAGCATGCTTATTAGAACACAGTTAGGAAAGAAACAGATTATATAAACAAAAATAATATAGTTAAGGGCAAAATATAATGCTCCTTTCAGGTAAACAGATTCAGGCAACAATATTGAATGATGGTTCCACTATATAGAATCTTTAAAATTGACTTCTGTGACTAGGTTTCTTTTCTCTGCTGAGAATAAAAATATTAAGTTTTCTTATATTAGCAATGTATTGTTTATTGACAATTTTATTTTGAGCTTTATTTTTCAAGATTTGTGTAGGTCAAATTACAGCTTGTTAGTCATCAGATAAATCACAAGTAATTGCTTGGTTGAAAGATAATTTTTACACTTCAGGGTTTGATATTGATTTTGAATAGTTCAAATTACCTGATAAAGTCAGGAACAGCTCATTAAGAAGTGAAGACTAGCTAAGGCATCCTTAAATTTTTAAGGAACATTCAGGTGTTTTAAATGTTAGTAAAATTAGTTTTAATTTTGCTAATGGTAGCAGATGTGTGACAAATAGCCAGGCTTTGAGCTTAAAACTATCTGGAGGTATTCATGGATAGAATATTAGAATATTTGTTGAAATTATGAAGATTCTACTCCAGTGATGTAGTATGAGTTTATTAAGGTGGTGGTGGTGCATAAAATAAGTATTCATGTATGTGTTTGCCCCCACATGTCTGTCAGTTTGCTGTACTGTGGGGGCTCCTGTGTTGCTATGAGGCTGAAAGCTATGCCACTGGTATTTCAGATACGAGAAGGGTCACACACAGTGGACGGGTTTCAGCTGAGCTTCCAGTGGACAGGTTTCAGCTGAGCTTCCAGACTAAGACAGACTAGGGAGTAGACCTGGTGACCCACTCCTGAAACAACTAGCCATTGAAAACCCTGTGAATAGCAAAGAAACACTGTCAGATGTAGTGCCATAAAATGAGCCCCTCA
Organism: Pedetes capensis; assembly: GCA_007922755.1. Classification (NCBI taxonomy): domain Eukaryota; kingdom Metazoa; phylum Chordata; class Mammalia; order Rodentia; family Pedetidae; genus Pedetes; species Pedetes capensis. The sequence continues at coordinate 57,860 of VMDO01006811.1, forward strand.
GGTTGGTAGGCACTCAAAAGATTACTGGGGAAGAGTTGTCTCCTCAAAGTAGAGTCTACCTCAGTGACAGAAATGAACCAAATTGATTACATTTGTGGAAAGAAACAATGGAAAATCTCCATATCAAATGTTAGAACAAGAGTAGGTACTGATTGTGGCTTAGACCATCAACTTCTCATATGCAAGTTCAAACTGAAACTGAAGAAAATTAGAACAAGTATACGAGAGCCAAGGTATGACCTTGAATATATCCCATCTGAGTGCAGAGACCACCTCAAGAACACGTTAATGCATTAGACACAAATGATAGAAGACCAGATAAGTTGTGGCATGACATCAAAAATATCATTCAGGAAGAAAGCAAAGGGTTATTAAAAAGACAGGAAAAAGAGAAAAGACCAAATTACTTGTCAAAAGAGACTCTGAAACTTGCCCTTGAACATTGAACAGCTAAAGTAAAAGGAAGACATGATGAAGTTAAGGAACTAAACAGAAGATTTCAAAAGGTAGCTTGAGAAGAAAAAATCAAATATTATAATGACATGTGCAAAGAGCTGGAGACAGAAAACCAAAAGAGAAGAACATGCTTTGTGTTTCTCAAGCTTAAGAAATTGAAGAAAAAATTCAAGCCTCGAGTGGCAATAGTGAAAGATTCCACAGGGAAAATATTAAACAATGCAGGAAACATAAAAAGAAGCTGGAAGGAATACACAGTCATTGTACAAAAAAGAATTGATGGATGACCAACCATTTCAAGAGGTTGCATATGATGAGGAACCAATGGTATTGAAGGACGAAGTGGAAGATGCCTTGAAGCAATTGGCAAAATACAAGGCTCCAGGAATTGATGGAGTACCAATAGAGAGGTTTCAACAAACAGATGCAGCACTGGAGGGTTAACATGTTTATGCCAACAGATTTGGAAAACAGCTACTTGGCCAACTGACTGGAAAAGATCCATATTTGTGCCTATTCTCAAAAAAGGGGATCCAACTGAATGTGGAAACTGTTGAACAATATCATGAATATCACATGCAAGCAAAATTTTATTCAATTATTCAATAGCAACTACAGCATATATGTATATAGACAGGAAACTGCTGGAAAATCAGACCAGATTCGTAAGAGGGTGGGGAACCAGGGACATCATTGCTGATGTCACATGGATATTAGCTAAAAGCAGGGAATATCAGAAAAATGTCTTATCTATGTTTTATTGACTATGCAAAGGCATTTGACTGTGTGGATCATAACAAATTATGGACAACACTTCGAAGCATGGGAATGCCGGGGCGCCTAATTGTACTCATGAGGAATCTGTACATGAACCAGGAGACAGTTGTTTGAACAGAACTAGGAAACACTGCCTGATTTAAAGTTGAGAAAGGTGGATGTCACAGCTGTGTAATTGCATCATATCTCTTCAGTTTCTATGCTGAACAAATAATCCGAGAAGCTAGATTTTATGAAGAAGAATGCAGCTTCAGGATTGGAGGAAGACTCATTAACAACCTGTGTTGTGCAGATTACACAACTCTGCTTGGTGAAAGTGAAGAAGATTTGAAACATTTACTGATGAAGATCAAAGAACACAGCCTTCAATATGGATTGTAGCTAAACATCAGCAAAACAAAAATCCATACAACTGGGTCAGTACGCAGCTTCACAATAAATGGAAAAAAGATCGAGGTTGTCCATGTTTTTGCTTTATTTGGTTCTACAGTCAACACCCCTGGAAGCAGCAGTTAAGAAATCAAAAGATGCATTACTTTGGGAAAAGCTGTTGCAAAAGATCGCTGTAAAGTATTGAAAAGTAAAGATGTGACGTTGAAGATGAAGGTCTTCATGCCATGGTATTTTCAGTTGCATTATATTGTGAAAGCTGGACATTGAACAAGGGAGACAGGAGAATAAGTGATGCTTTTGAATTAAGGTGCGGGAGACAGATATTGAATATACCATGGAATGTGAAAAGAACCAACAGATCTGTCTTAGAAGTAAGCAAGGATGGGTATACTGTGCCTTATGTATTTTGGACATGTAGTGAGGAGGGACCAATCCCTGGAGAAAGACATCATGTTTAGGAGAGTGGCAGGTTAACAAAAAAAGGAAAACCCTCCACCAGATGGATTGACACAGTGTCTGCAACAATGGGCTTAAACACAAATAAGACTGTGTGCCTAGCATAGAATCAAGAGAATGTTTCATTCTCCTATACATAGAGTTGCTATGAGTCAGACCCGACTGGATAGTACCTAACAAAAACAAAAACGTATGTTTTTGAGCCATGTACTAACCATCTTGTTTGTGCTTCATAACACGATATTATAGACAATTTATAATGAGAAGAGTATTCAGAAGTTTCCCTCTTAGTACAATTCATCTTATGCAATTTGATTGGATGATCATTGTAGAAAGAAGGGTTGTTTTTGAAACTTTGGATAATATATTTCAATTGTTCAGATACTAGGTAAGTGTTGTAAACTTACTATTCCACTCCTTTCCTGTCACTTTTCTCTGCCCTGATTTCTGTTCTCCAAAGCAAGAATTTTAGAATATGTAGATTCTTTTTTTCTTTTTTGAAATAGTCTTCCTTTGTAGCCCAGGCTGGCCTTGAACTTGGAATCCTGCTGCCTTAGCCTTCTGAGTGCTGGAATTTCAGGTGTCTTCTACCTCACTCAGCTCTGTAATAGATTCTATAGATAAAGATACTTTAAACCAGGCACTGTGGCGAACGCCTGTAATCCCAGCAGCTCAGGAGGCGGAGGCAAGAGGATCGCAAGTTCGAGACCACAGGCAGTCTGAGTAATTTAGCGAGACCCTGTCTCAAAAAAGTAAACAAATGGGCTGGGGGTGTAAACAAATGGGCTGGGGGTGCAGCTCAGTGGTCCAGCACTTGCAGAGCATGCAAGCACGAGGCCTTGGGTTCAACCCCAGTGCTGCAAAAAAAAAAAAAAAAAAAAAAAAAAAAAAAAAGACACTTTAGAATTTCCTTGTTTTGTAGCAATAATAATATTGATAATTATTTAGCCCTCTAAAGTCAAATGTTCAGGCTATTGTGGTTAATTTAATAGAAGTGTTTTCAAGCCATTATGACCTACTTAAGAGGTTAATAGAGGTTAATAGTTAAGTAGTTAATAGCTAAAATAAGCCCTTTTTTAGGTTTGCTATACATGTGTTAGTAATCAAAACATAATATACTCACTTTCCTAGTAGTTTTTACTGAAACAGTAGTGCCAAAAAATATGCTGTGTAGGATATAGAGATGTAACTCAGGGATAGAGCACATGCCTAGCATCCTCAAGGCACTGGGTTGAATACCCAGGACTACCAAAAAAAATTTTTTTTTTGCTTTTATTTCAAAGAGAGTTTTGCCTTTGTTTGTATTTAGTCTTTTGTCACTTAATTCCATCATATAAGCCTTGAAAGAAGGTAAGTCAGTAGATAGGCACAACTTTTGATCAGGATGGCCTTGTGGCCTGGTGTGGTGGCACACACCTGTAATCCCAGCAATTTAGGAGGTAGAGGCAGGAAGGTTGCCAGTTTGAGGCCAGAGGCAGCTTGCATAATTTAGTGAGACCCTGTCTTAAGATGAAAAATGAAAAAGGGGCTGAGGGTGCGACTCACCGTTGAAGCATTTGCAAAGTGTGTGTGAGGTCCCTGGGTTCAGCTCCCCAGTATTACACATGGAAAGAGAGCGAGAGAAGGTGTGGGGGGGAATATAGATGAGAACATTTTCAGAATTTGAGAAAAACAATACTCAAAAGTACACTGCACAGGATAAGTTAAAAAAGAAATCCACCCTAGACATCTTATAGAGATACCACAGATTCAAAACAAAATTGTTGTTGTGTGCCGTCGAGTCGATATCCGACTCATAGCAACCCTCTTAGGGTTTTCAATGGCGGACTGTTTCGGGATTGCCTTGGGAGTGGATTGCCAGGTCCTTCTCCCATTTTTGCGGTGCTGGGAATCAAACTCAGGACCTCAGAGACTGCAGCACAGCGCTCTACCAACTGAGCTAAATCCCAGCCCTCAAAACAAAATAGGAAACCAAAATAAGAAATAGGCCAAACTAAAAATCACAAACTGAGAAATCAGAGTATCCCAAGACTGGTTGTTTCTTCTTTGAAGTAGACTATTTATATGCAACAATATGCAGGAAACAAAAGGAAGTATAATTTGGAGTACTGTGCATGTAAGAGGAAAAATAAATACTACCCTAGAATTTTATACTGATCTAAATTTTTCTGGAGTAAAGGCAAAAATAAGTGCATTATCACACATTTAAAGATGAATGTCACCAACTAACCAACCCACATTAAAAAAGAAAACTATTAGAGTATGCATTTCTGTAAGATATAGAATAAATCCAGAGGTAAAGAAAGGTCAAGATACAAAAGGCCATGAAGAACAAGAAATGGATAAAATATTTTGGGAAAATTAAGTGTTGTTAATAGAAATAGCTTTAGATTGTACAAAACTTTGCTTTACTTGGTTGTACAATCAACACCCACAGAAGCAGCCGTCAAGAAATCAAATGGTGAATTGGTTTGGGAAAAGCTGTTGCAAAAGACCTGTTTTCAGTGTTGAAAAGTAAAGATGTCACATTGAAGACAAAAGTGCGCCTGACTCATCTCATGATATTTTCAATTGCATGGTATGCTTATAAAAGCTGGACAGCAAATAAGGGAGACAGGAGAAGAATTGATGTTTTTGAGTTATGGTGCTGGAGACAAATATTGAATATACCATGGACCAGCAAAAGAACCAATAGATCTGTCCTAGAAGTGGTGCAAGCAGTATCCTCCTTGGAAGCAAAGATGGCTAGGCGGCATCTTACATATTTTGGACATGTTGTCAGGAGAGACCAATCCCTGGAGAAGGACATCTTGTTGGGGAGAGTGACAGGCCAATGAAAAAAAAGGAAGACCTTCAACTAGATGGAGTGACACAGTGACTGCAACAATGGTCTTAAATACAAAAAAAGATTATATGCATGGCACAAGTGCCGGGTAGTGTTTTGTTCTGTTGTACCTAGGTTTGCCATGAATTCAGCCTGACTCAATATTGCCAACAACAACAATAGAAATAAAAAACATTATTTGAATACTTAATACTAAAACTTCAATCAAGAGTAGTAAGATGAAGGAAGTTTTCAGTGATTAAAAGTTTTTTCTTTTTCTGAAGGAAGGTAGATAACTAACTTTATAGATGGTTAGAAAGATTTACAGAAAAAAATATATATGTTAACCAATAGAAATATAACCTTCTAAATACCAAGGCATCAGTTAAGGGGTAGGGTGGGGAGAAGATATGGGAAATGTAACAAATCTAACAAATGACAGGAAAGGTGAAATAAAAGTAAAGAAAAAGGATGATAAACTAAAAGTAGACAGTAAGATAGTGGTGGTTCAAATGTCCCATAATCAAGTGGTCAGATTTAATGGTGTTCCTTATCATTTAAGTACACTCATGTTGTAAATAAGTAGAAGCATACTTAATTTTATTTCATTACTTTTTCAGAGACTTGCCTTATATTCTGGATCCCCTAATATCTCATCTGCTGAAGGACTTTGCTCTTGTGATTATTCTCTTAATGTATTTATTGCACCAACGATTTCTCCCTCTTTATGCATCATTCCAACCTTTATATGAAATACAATCAGTCTTTCCTTGATTGCGTTCTCCTCTCCAGCTCCTGCTGAAAGTACATATAGTGCTCTGTCTCCTCAGCCTACTGCCTCTGTTGCTGCTCGTCCATGGAAACTGCTCTTGTCAGTACATTCCAGTGATCTTCATGTTGCTAATCCAGTATTCATTTCAAGCTTTTTTTTCTGTTATGAAAAGTACACAAATAGTCATAAATCAAATACTATTTTAAATAGAGAGGCAATACAGGAGAGTGGTAAGAGTGTAGACTAACCAAAATGTCCTGGGTTTCAATCCTGACTGTTATTGCATGTTTAAAATACTAGATGTGTGATTTTGGAGGAAATTACAAAATGTCCCTATGTCTCAGCTTCCTCATAGAAAGGAAATACTGGCTGCATGACTTTAGGGGAAGTTATAACCTCTCTGTGCCTCAGTTTTCTCATTAGATGAAGATAATGGTCTCTATATCAGGGTGATTTTGTAGGGATTAAATATAATATACGTAAGCCACATTGGACAATACATGGCACATGTTAAAAGCTGAGTAAATGGTGACTGATTTGGTGATCATTAAACTCTGTTTTTTAAATTATTGAATAAAGACATAAATTTTAGTAAGTGAAAATGTTTGAAGGGTGAGATTTTTATTACTAAATATTTCATACTTGTATTAGTTACTTTTCAGTGTGATAGCAAAAGTTTAAGGCTCGTGGTTTCAGAAAGTTCAGCCCGTCATGGTGGGGAAGGCATGGTGGAGCAGCTCACATCATGGCAGAGAGGAAGCAGAGAAAAAGAGAATGCAAGAAGAGGCCACGGCACATATGACCTCCAAGGAAGGACATGCCCCCAGTGACCTGCTTCCTCCAAATAGACCCCACCTCCTACCTTTCATCACCTCCCAATAATGCCATCATATTGTGAATTTATCAAGGAATTAATCCATCATTAGGTCAGAGCCCTCATGTCCAAATTGTCCCTGGAAACACCATTACAGACATACCCAGAGGTGTGCTTCAATCAGGTTGACAATCAGAATTAACGATCACAAATACATATACATTGTAATATTCTTGCATGTTAGCAAATAAAATTACTACCTTAGAATTTACCACTCAACCTAAGAACTTTCCATTCTTCATCACATCTTCTTCACAACTCCATGTGCCATATCTATCCATGTCATTCTCCTGAGTATTCTGTTTCAGTCCCTTGGTGTAAAAAAACAAAAGGTGGGAGAATAGCTTTACATATTTGTATGTCTCCCAAATTGTTTAGTTTTGCCTTGTTTTGTGATAGCTTATTGTGTGTGTTCTTTTGTGATTGACTTTTCTTATTATGTGGCTGACATCCTGATGATTGGTATATGTGTCTGGTGTTCATTGATTTTTATAGCAATAATTATAGCAATACTGTTGCTGTTGTATGAATTAAATGAGTAGTGTTTGGCTTACACTAAGGGCTCAAAGAAAGCCATTATTACATTGATTATTCGCTATGGCATAAATGATGAATGAATATATATAGTTTATTTGTTCCCTGGGTAATGAGAATTTGGGTTGTTACCAGTTTATAAAAACAGTACAGACTGCTGCTCTGAATATCCATGTACCTCTCTTCTTGTGCCCTCATGCACAGGTTTCCTGAAATCAAATATATTGACATAGAACAATTTCTAGGTTATAAGCTATACTTATGTTCAACCATATTAAATAATGCCAACTCTTTTACCAAGATAATTGTGCCTGTTTAAATTTCTACCAGCAATGTATGCATTTCCATTGCTCTGTACCTTTGCCAACCTTAGGTGTTGTCATCTTTTCATTTTTCCTAATCTAATGGTAGTAAAATGGCATTCTGTGTTTTCATTTGTATCCTGTTAATGATGAAGCAATCACTTTCCCATGTATTTATTGTTTTTTTTTTAAATTTTTCTATGCAGTTTTGTTCTCATTTTTTCTAACATGACATCTTTAATTGATATGGAGGAATTCTTTAAAGGAATTCTATAAATAGAATACTAACCCTTTATTGATGCTATTTTTTAGAAATATCTCCTAGTTTGAGATTTTTCTCCTCCTCTTCCTCCTGCTCCTTTTCCTCCTCTTCCTTTTCCTCCTCTTTTTCCTTCTCCCAGATGTTCTGAAAACATACACACACACAGACACACACACACACACAGACACACACACACACAGACACACACACACACAGACACACACACACACAGACACACACACACACACACACACACACACACATTGGACTGGGGAGTTGAACCCAGGACCTTAACATGTTTTCCAAGCACTCTATCACTCAGCTGCACTGCCAGCCCCTTTTTTATTTTGAGACAGGGTCTCTCTAAATTACATAGGCTGCCTCTGTCCTTGAACTCTCAATTCTTTTGCTTCCTGAGTCACTGGGATTACAGACATACACCCTTGTGCCCAATCTGAATTTTAAATTCAGCAGAATTTATCCATTTTTCCTTGCATTGTTTGTATCTTGTTTAAGAAATCTTTCTTGTTAGGGCCAGTGATGCTTGTCTGTAATCCCAGTTACTCAGGAGGCTGAAGCAGGAGGATAGAGAGTTTGACGCCAGTAGCCTGCATAACTTAGAAGGGACACTTTCTCAAAATAAAAAAATAAGAAAGAGGATGGAGGTGCAACTTAGTGGTAGAGCACTTGCCTAGCAAGCATGAAGCCCCAGGTTCAGCCCTATCCCCCAGTACTGAGAAAGAAAAAATATGAAAAAAAGAAAAGAAAAGAAATCTTGCTTATTGGATGTGGTGGTACATGCCTCTAACTCAGTACTTAGGATGCTGAGGCAGGAGGATCTTGAATTCTAGTCTAGCCTGTGATACATAGTGAGCTTGAGGCCAGCCTGGGGGACATAGATTCAAAAAAAGAAAAGAAATCTTCCTTTTCCATAAAAATATTCTATATTGTCTACACTTAAACCATGTAAATAAATGCATTAATGTTTAATAGTTAATTTACCTAGAATTTTTTTGTTTGTGGTGGAATGTAGATTCCAATTTTTTTTTTTTATCTAATAGCTTTTTTTTTTGGTGAAAGGAGGGTTTTATGACTCTCTGTACCACTTAGTAGTCATGTTTTTTTCGTTGAATAGGGTCTCTAGAACAGTTTCAAGTGGAAGAACTTTGCATCATTCTTTTAATATTTTAAAGGAATACATCTAAACTTTCGCCATTGAATACAGTGTTTGTTATAGGTTCATTTTACCCTTTAAAAGAATTCCTTTTTGTCATAATTTTCTAAAAGGCTTTGAGGTTTGCATGGATGTTAAATTTTATTAAATGTTTTCTTAATGTTTAACTACTGTTGCATTCTTAGGATAAATTCAAAATAGTTTGTGATATATTATCATTTTTATACATTGCTAGATTAAATTGGCTAATATTAAATTATAGGTTTGTATGAAAACAGCTCTTTAATATAAACTTGTTTTAATAAACTTTACAGCAGAAAATATAGGCACAGAACTGAAAGCTCCCCTTAAGCAAGAACCTCTCCAAGTAAGAGGTAAATATATTTCTATTTTTTATTGTACTGATATACATATAAATGTGCATAGTTTACATGGAGCTCTTCATAGTTACATTACTCTAAGGATATAGTTCTATTTTGCTTTTATTTAAATAGATTAACCATAAGAATTTATTCTATGTATAAACTAAATTTCTGTTGATGTTTATTTTGCATTTTGGTCACATAAACTTTGAAAGCCTATAGAATAGAAATCTTCAACTATTTTATCATTTTTAGAAAAGTAGTGTGATTAAAGAACAAAAGGCCAACACCTTCAGCTACAGCCTGTTCCTTCCAAGTAGAATTTGGCCATTCTTGTCTGACTTTGCTTTTTAGAAGTGAATGAGTACTGAGGGAATTCCTGTTTGTAGCTGTGTTCTGTGTAACAGGCTGTGGCTCCCGTCTCCAAAGCAGTAGCTCTATGTGGTTAACGGCACTGTGGCTTCTGTGTCAGATGAAATTGGGTTCAATTTGTAGCTCTTGATCTTACTAGATGTCTGTCCTTAGGCAATTCATTTGACTTCTCTGAACCTTATTTTTCTCCCCTATAAGGGGAGAGAAAATGAGACCTCTTTTCTAAGGTAACTTTGAAGATTACACATAGCTGACGGTCACAGTTAAGAACAATATTGGACAGAGTTTGGTGGTGCATATAATCCTAACACTCAGGAGGCTGAGGCAGGAGGATTTCAAGTTCCAGGGCAACCTGAGCTATATAGTGAGTTGCAGGTCAGCCTGGCTTGTATAGAGAGACTATCTCAAAAAAAGAAAGAAAAAAGAAGAGATGAGATGAGAAAAAAGAGAAAAGGAAAGAAGGAAGGAAGGAAGGAAGGAAGCAAGCAGAATAATAAACATTAGGATTTCTAGCTATTTTGAAGGTTTTTAAAAAACAAAAAAACTTAAAAAAATCTAATTTTAAAAGAGAGGTACAAGTCTCCTCTCAGCTCCAAAAGCGATCATCTGGATTTTGAGTTTCAGGGTTATTGGAGTAAAGCACCTTAGAAATCCAAAATTCTTGAAGAAAGAAATATGAACTCCATCACATACCTTTTTCAGATAAGGTTTTGGTTTTTATGTTGACCTTTATTTTGGAAATATCCTTTTGAAGTAGTACTTGCACATTTAATTTTAGTCATTAATGTATTATTATAGAAATGATTTTTGGTCCACTGAAATGATGGATAATTTTAGGCTTAATTTTGCTCGTTCAACTTGAAAGTAGAACACAAAACTAGGAATTGATAGTAGCTTAGAATAGCAACCCACTCCTAAAAAACAATCAGCCACTGAAAATCCTATGAGTAGCAGAGAAGCACATAGGATCAAGCACATAGGACATGACAATCATGTTTCGTCTGTTGTACATATGGTCGCTACGACTCAGATACCGACTCAACAGCACCTAACAACAAGCTTAGAATATGAGGTGAATAGATGACAATTTGAAACTGAGCACGACTTTTGGCAGTTTTCCTCTTGCTTTTCAGATGTTTACTTAAGTTATTTATGTCATACGTCCAAAAGTCTCATTCTATAAGGATTTATTAAAACAGAAGAGTGTTACGTAGTTTTTAACTCACAGACTATATATAGTTGATGCCAAATTGCTATCTTGTTTTTGGTGTCTTTGGCAGTTTTTACTTTTTATGAGCTATTTTACTTTTTTTGAGCAATTTGATTCTTGACAGTAGGAAAATAATTTAGTAGAAGGTAATATTTACCTATAATCTATAAACTTCCTGTAATTTTTGATTGCCAATACTATTTCTCAGTTTACTTCAATTTTGTTACATTAATGTGAAATAGTCCAGTGATGTTAAACTTTTTTGACTGCAATCCACAGTAAATGTAAATGCTACCTAATAACCTAGAAAACTTGTAGAGTATTATATATGATTGAATCAAAAACTTTCAAAAGAAAGTACTTATGCTTAATTATATTCAATATTCTGTTACTTTCTGTTTTGATTTTTTATAAAATTCTGGTTTTACCCCACAGATTGAAAAACACTGAGCTAGATTGTAATTTTTTGTGTTACTGTTATTAGGTGCCATAGAGTCAGGTCCAACTCATAGCAACTCTCATATGGTTTTCTATGGCTGATTGTTTCAGGATTGTTCTGGGAATGGACTGCCACACCCTTTTCCCATTTTTGCAGTGCTAGGGATTGAACTAGAGGCCTCAGAGAGTGGAGAGCAGCACTGTACCAACTGAACCAAATTGTCATTTTCGGTTAGACTTTAAATAACTTAAACTGTTTTAATGATTTAGACAGACCAGTAATGCCCATACAAAGTGTTCGTTAAACAAAAGCTTGGCATTTTAGCATCAGTTATAGAGAAAAGCTACATGGCTATGAATGTGATATTATCTTATTGTATACTTGGAAAAGGTTTGTTCATTCGTTTACTTTTTTTCTGATGCCATTTGGTGCATCAGGATAAAGATGAACTTTCTGTGGAATTCATTAGTGAATCCACATAAATATCAACATGTATTCATCTCCAAATATGACTTTTAGTGAGCATATTTATGTTTTCTTATTTTTGGTTTAGTCAAAGCAGTCCTTAAGAAAAGAGAATATGGATCAAAATATACACAGAATAATTTCATCACTGGAGTAAGAGCAATAAACGAATTCTGTCTTAAATCAAGGTACAGTAACTTTTTAAAACATATAGTAGTGTACTCTATGGTATGTAAATAATGTAGCAGTTTATTTCTTACTGTTGCTTGCTAGCATTCATATGTGGAAATTTTCCCATTGATTTCTTCCTAAATTGAAGAAATATTTTTATTCAGTAAAAAATGTTCAGATTAGTAACCTGAATTCTGCTCTAGCATAAGCAGTTCCAGACTTTCTCAGCTTTTTAAATACATAAAAGCAAGTATTTAAAAATCTCTGTATCCTATGAGCATCTTAAGAGTTCTAAGGTGGATATGATGGTGTCGGACTGTAACACCAGCACTGAAGAGGCAGAGGCAGGAGGATGGTGAGTCTGAGGCCTGGGCTACATAGGGAGATCCTTTCTCAAAAAAACTAACCAAGCTGGGTGTGATGGCTCACACCTGTAATCCCAGCAACTCAGGAGGTAGAGACAGGAGGATCACAGGTTTGAGGCCAGAGGCAGCCTATGTTAACTTAGTGAGACCTTGTCTCAAGATAAAAAATAAAAAGGGTCTGGGAGTGCATCTCAGTGGTAGTGTGCAAAACATATGCACAAGGCCCTGGGTTCAGCACCCCAGTACTGGGAAAAAAAAATCTAACCAAAAAAAGTATCTTAGGAGTTCTGTTGGTATATAAGGTAGTGGCATATGACAGAATTATCAATAGGATTTTTTATTTATCTGATATTTTATGTTTTAATTTAAATTAATTCATTTATCTTTGGGTAGCAGAGTTGAACACTTCATTTAGCAGGTTACATTTATGATCAAACTCCCACCTCTAGTTTTTGTTGAGTATCCGAAATAATCAGCCACTGAAAACCCTGCAAGGGTCGCTGTGAGTCAGACAAAACTCAGTGCCACCTAATAACAACAACATAAATTATTTTTACTTCTTTCTGTTGTCTTTTGTTTAATTCTCTTACAGTCATAAATATTTATTAAAATTATATTTGTCACAAATTTAAACTTTTCTCCTTCCTTTGTGAGCCAAGAAAAGAAACTTGATGACTTTTCCCTTTTTTCTCCTTCTTCATGGTCACATCCTGTTATAATTTCAAGAAAGTATTCTTATAATGAATTTTATAACTTGCATAATGATAACAACAACGATTCATATAAAACTATAATCCATTTCATGTAGAGTATTTCATTTGATTCTCAAAAAATTTTGTAAATTATTTGGATCAGGTATTGCCTGATCAGGTATCTGCATACTATAGGCCAGGAAACGTGATACAAGATGTTAGTGACTTGACCCAGATCATTTAGTGAATCAGTGGCAGAGAAGGAATTGGAATATATATCTTTTGATATCTGGACCAAACTTTCTTTACTAACATTTAGTGGCTGTTGATTTTTTGTTTGTTTGTTTTTTGAGAAAGAGTCTCAATATGTCTCACCCACGGTGGCCTGGAACTGACTATGTAGCCGAGGTTGGCCTTGAACTGGTAATCCTCCTGTGTCAGCCTCCCAAGTGGTGGTATTACAGCCTGGTGATACTACACCTTAATTTCTAGAACTTAAGGTTACTTCATGGTCACAAAGTTTTATTTACAGGTCTTTCCATTGCTGTTATAAAGTTCTCACAGAAAATCCAATAATTAAATATAAAATAACTATATTTAGCAGTGACTTGTTGAGTATGTAAGCCTTTCAGAATTATTTAAGGGAAAGGAAAATAAAGAGGATGTAATTTACATATCACCTTTATGATTTAATATCTTTAGATATTATCCCTTAGAGTTAATCTAGATATAAACAAACATGACAAATTTTTAAATTCTTAACTAGAAGGATACTCCATTCTTTCTGTTTTTGATTTTTGTTCAGACATTAAAGATAGCAGTGTGTGTCCAGAACAGATAAAAATACAAACACTGAACAGAGAATTGAATCTCTACATATTACAATGTCTATACTGACTGTAAAGAATAATTATTTTTTACTGCCTCCAGACCATTTTCTTGTATTAAAAAACGATATCTTTAAACTGATCTTTAGAAGCTATACAGCTCTGTTCTTTTACCATGATCAGTGAAGTTGTTTTTAATCTGCCCTTAGTAGTCCTTTTAATCCACAAACTATATGCAGTTTGTCTAAATAATTTCAACATATTTCATTCTCTAGTGATCTAGAACAACTTCGAAAAATCAGACGACGAAGTCCCCATGAAGATACTGAGTCCTTTACTGTATACTTGAGATCAGATGTGGAAGCAAAGTAAGAGTATTGTTCTTTTAGAATAAAAGTACAGATCAAATTTGGGATTAATAAAAACACAGCTCTGATAGATTCAGAACCTTTACAATGGTACATTTTTAAAGTAATGCTTTTTTAATGTGCAAGGTTGTTTATCTGTACTACTATGTAATAGTTAACTAAATGTGTGATAATTTATAAGAAAATTTGTTGTTGAATTTATTCAAACTGTGTAGATTTTATTTAGAAAATTTCTTTAAGGGCTTTATAATTTTCTGAAAAGACCTTATGCTTTATCATAAGATTCTCACATAGTTCATTTATATTTAAATATAATAAAGTAAATAAAGTTATTCATTGGTGGTGATCACATGTGTACAAACAGATCTTTGGAAGTTTGGGGAAGCCCTGAAGCTCTTGCCAGAGAGAAAAGATTGCGTAAGGAAGCAGAAATAGAATACAGAGAACGTAAGTATATTCAATTTAAGCTGAGTTAGTTGAAAAGTAACATTATAGAGGTGGATGAGATGGCACATATTGTAATCCAAGCAATTTGGGAGGCTGAGGCAGGGAGATTGTGAGTTTGAGGCCAGAGGCAGTCTGTGTGACTTAGGCCTTGTCTCAAAGAATAAAAGAGGGCTGGGGATATAGCTTAGTGGTAGATCACTTGCCTGGCATGTGCGAGGCCCTGAACTCAACCCCTAGTACTACAAAAAATAAAAAGTTAAAAATTAAAAAAAGAAAGAAAGAAAATGAAAAGGATTATGAAGGTAAGAACAGTGCCTGTTTCTGTAGTGCTCGCATACCTGGTGATTTGGCTTTGTTGATTCTAGCAAATACCACTTTTCATTTTGGGCTTTAATTGTTTTATAAAAAATAGGATCTATATTTCTTTTACTTTATTCTTTGATAGCTTTTTAAAAATTAGAGTATATTCCTTATACAAAATACTGAGTTTCATTTTGACATTTTCATACATGTATATCATGTACTTTGATCATATTAACCCTTTCCAATACCCTCTTTTATCCCCCTTCTGCCACCCACTGAACCCCTTCTCTCCCCCTAAATAGACCCTTTCTACTTTCCTGTATTCTGTGTGAGTGTGTGTGCATGCACCTGTGTGTTTGCGTGTGCACACACACACACACACATTTTAAAATCTACATTGCACATATGAGAGAAAAACATATGGTGTATGTTTTTTTGAGTCTGGCTTATTTCACTTAACGTAATGATCTCCAGTTCCATCCATTCTCTTGAAAGTGACATAATTTCGTTTTTCTTTATGGCTGAGTAAAACTCCATTATGTTCATACACCACATTTTCTTTATGCATTCATCTGTTGATGGACATCTAGGCTGATTCCATAATTGTCTATTATGAATAGTGCTGCAGTAAACCTTAGTGTGCAGATACCTATGTTGTGTGCTCTGATTCCTTTGGATATATACTTAGGATTTTTATAGCTGGATCATATAGTAGTTCTATTTTTAATTTTTTTGTCTGTTTTGTTTGCAGTACTTGGGGGTTGAATGTAGGGCTTCATACATACTTTGCAAGTGCTCTACTAGTGGGCTGAACCCCTAGTCTATCTTTTTTTTTTTTTTTTTTGCAGTACTGGGGGTTGAACCCAGGGCCTTGCGCTTACATGCTTTGCAAGTGCTGGACCACTGAGCTGCAACCCCAGCCCATTTTTTTTACTTTTTGAGACAGGGTCTCTCTAAATTACGCAGACTGCCTCTAGTCTTGAACTTGGGATCCTCCTGCCTCCGCCTCCCCAGCAGGTGGGATTATAGGTGTGTGCCACCACGCCCAGCTCCCTAGCCTGTTTTTATTTATTTATTTATTTTTTATTATGAGTTAGAGTCTTAACCAGGTTACACAGCCTGCCTCTGGCCTCGAGTTTGCAATCCTCCTACCTCTTCCTCCCAAGTAGCTGGAATTACAGTCGTGAGCCACTTTACTCAGCCTATTTTTAGGTTTTTGAGGAACCTCCATATCAATTTCTATAGTGGCTTCACTAATTTACAGTCCCATCAATAGTGTATAAGAGCTCCTTCTCCCTCACCTCCCAACGTCTTCACTAACATTTGTTGTTGTTTGTTTTCTTGAGGATGGCCATTCTGACTGCTATAAGATGTAATCTCAGTGTAGTTTTGATTTGCATTTCCTTAATAACAAAGGACATTGAACTTCTTTTGACTACTGTCTGTTTCATTCATTTGCGCATTTTTTGACTGGATGATTTTTTGGGGGGTGTTTAATTTTTTCAGTTCTTTATATACTGCAGCTATTAATACCAGATGAATGGCTGGCAAAGATTTTCTTTCATTCTGGAGGCTGTCTCTTGACTCTGTTAATTGTTTCCTTTGCTGTGCAGAAGCTTTTTAATTTCATTTGGTCCTACTTGTCAATCCTTGCTATTATTTCTATAACTATTTGCCTATGCCTATGCCTATATTTTGAAGTGTTGCCCCTATGTTTTCAGCTAGTAGTTTCAGAGTTTCATGTCTTACATTAAGGTCTTTGATCCATTTCGATTGATTTTTGTAGAGGGTGAGACATAGGGACCTAGTTTCCTTCTATATGTGGATGTCCAGTTTTCCTAGCACCATTTGTGTGAAGCTATCTTTTCTCCAATAGATGTTTTTGGCACCTTTATTGAAAATCAAGTGGGTGTAGCTGCATGCATTTATTTCTGTGTCCTCTAGTTCATTGGTCCGTATGTCTGTTTTTGTGTCAGCAACATTCTGTTTTTGTTACTGTGGCTGTGTAGTATAGTTGAAATCAGGTACTGTTATATTTCCAATGTTGTTCTTTTTGCTCAGGATTGTTTTGGTTGTTCAGGGCCTTTTGTGCTTCCGTGTGAATTTTGGGATTGTTTTGTCTAATTCTGTGAAGAATGTCATCAGGATTCTGATGGAATTACATTGATCACTTTACATAATGTGGCCATTTTCACAATATTAATTATACTGATCCATGAACATGGGATATCCTTCCATCTTTTAGTGTCTTCTTCACTTTCTTTCTTCTGTATTTTTTTTTTCTTGACATTTTTATTTTGAGGTATTTGGGGGTTGAACCCAGGGCCTTGCCCATACTTTGCAAGAAATGTATTACTGGGCTATACCCCAAGCCCCTTTTTTATTTTATATCTTGAGATAGGGTATTGCTAAGTTATGCAGGCTGCCTTTGGCCTCGAACCTGCAATCCTTCTGAGTTGGTCATATTACAGGTATGAGTCACCATGCCCAGCTTCTTCAGTCTTTTAAATCTTTCATTATAGAGGTCTCTCACCTCCTAGGTTAGGTTTGTTCCTGCTGGGTGTTTTGTTATGTTTTATTTGTTTGTTTATATTTTGATGCTGTTGTGAATTGTTTTCCTGATTTCTTTTTCAGCATGTTTGTTATTAATATATAGACAAGGTACTGATTTTTGTATCATGCTACTTTTCTGGAAGTGCTGATCAGATCTATGAGTTTTCTGGCAGGGTTTTTGTTGTTGTTGTTGTTAGGTGCCGTGGAGTAGGTATCCGACTCATAGCGACCCTCTGAACCACAGGGGAAACACTATAGTCAGTGCTTCTCTGCTGTTCATAGGGTTTTCAATGGCAGATTCATTTTTGGGAGGGGGTTGCCAGGTCCTTCTCCCAAGCCTACAGCTTCTGGTGTTCCCAGGCGGTCTCCCATCCAGGTACTAACCAGGCCCGACCCTGCTTAGCTTCTGAGATCTGACGGGATTGGATGCCACAGGGCTATGGCTGCAGGCGGCAGGGTTTTTAGGGATTCTTAAATCTAGGATCATGTAATCTGCTAATAGGAATAATTTGACTTTTTCCTTTCCTATTTGTGTCTCTTTTATTCCTTTGTCTCATCTTATTTCTCTGGCTAAGAATTCAGACACTATATTAAATAAGAGTGGAGAGATTTTAGAGAAAATACTTTCAGGTTTTCCCTGTTTAGTGTGATGTTGGCTATAGGTTTGTAATGTATAGCCTTTATTGGTTGAAGTATGTTCCTTCTATTCCTTGTTTCGGCAAGGCTTTTATCATGGAGGGATATTGAACTTTGTCAAAGGTTGTTCCTGCATCTATTGAAACAATCATGTAATTTCTGTTCCTGATTCTCTTTATATGCTATATTACATTTATTGATTTGCATATATTGAACAATGAAACTTCAGAGTTTACACGTAGATCAAATGGGCTTAACAGACATTTACAGAATTTTGCATCTGACAGCTGCAGAGTACACACATTCTTCTTAGAAGTCCTTGGAACTTTCTCCAAAACAGATCACCTTTTAGGTCATAAAGCAAGTTTTAACAACTAAAAAAAGAGAGAGAAATAATTTCTTGAATCTTATATTATAATGGAATAAAACCAGAAATCAATAGCAAGAGAGACTACAGAAACTAAACAAACACATGGAGATTGAACAGTATGCTCTTGAATAATCACGGGGTCACTGAAAGAAACAGGGACGTAATTAAAAATTTCTTAGAATCAGATGACAATGAAAACACAACATACCAGAACCTTCTGGATATACCAGGGGCATTTCTAAAGAGAGACATTTAAGCTAAGAGTGCTTACATTAAAAAAATCGGAACTCATATAACTTAATGATGCACCTCAAGGTCTTAGAAAAACAAGAACTCAAAATTCATACGTGGAAAGAAATAATAAAGATTAAGGTGGAAATTAATGAAATGGAGACTAAAAGTACAATACAAAGAATCAATGAAACAAAGAAGTGGTTCTTTGAAAAGGTAAACAAGACTTGTTAGTTAAAATAACAGAAAGAGAAAGAAGACCCACATTAATAAAATTAAGATGAAAAAGGAGACATTATAGTAGATACCGATAAAATCCAGTGAATCATTAGGGGATTCTTTGAAAATTAATATTCCAATAAACTAGACAAAATAGATGAATTCCTAGATAAATATGACCTTCCAAAATTAAATCGAGGGAATATAAACAACTGAAGTAGATCCATTATGAGCAATAAAACAGAAGCAGTAATAAAGGGTATCCCAACAAAGAAAAGCCCAAACTGGATGGATTTATTATTGAATTCTCTGAGACTTAAAAGAAGAATTTTGTCTGGATGATCTCTCTATTGATAAAGTGGGGTTCAGAAGTCACCCACTATTATTGTATTTGGATCTGTCTGTCCATTTATGTACAGAAGTATTTGTCTTATGAAATTGTGTGCACCAAAAATTGTTATGTCTTCTAGGTAGATTGTTCCCTTTATTAATATATAGTGATCTTTATCTTTTCTAATTTTGGCATGAGGTCTACTTTGTCAGTTATGAGTACAGCAACTCCTGTTTGTATTTTTTCTTCTACTTGCTTGGTATATTATTTTCCATCTTTTCACTTTCAGTCTGTGTCTATCTGCCCATGAGGTGTGTTTCTTGCAGACAACAATCAATTGGATCTTGTTTTTTAATCCAATCACCTTGTCTGTGTCATTTAGTTGGAGAGTTACGATCATTTATATTTAGAGTTGTTATTGAAAGGTGTTTGCTGATTTCTATAATTTTATTGGTTGTTTTCCTGGTCAGTTCTAATACTGTTTGTTCTTTCCTGTCTTCCTTACTCATTTTAGGAGTTTACTGAGTTGAACATGTTTGATTCTTTCCTAGTTCTCATTTGTTTATCTATTCCTCTCATTCAGTTTATTCTTTCCTTAGCTCTCCTGCTTGTGACTTTCTTAGTCTTCATGAATTGCTTTAGTTTGTACTTATCTTGGAAGTTTCTTATTTCTGCATCAATTTTAAGAGAAAACTTTGTTGGATATAGTAGTCTTGGTTGGCAGTTACTTACTTTGAGGGTTTTACATATATCATTTCACATTTTCCTGTCCTGGCTTTCAGGATTTCCCCTGAGAAGTCAGATGTTTTGATGAGTTTGCCTTTGAAAGTGAGTCTTCTTTTCTTTTCTTTTCTTTTTTTTCCCCTTCATTTTGCAGCATTAGGGGTTTGAACCTAGAGCACATATGCATGCTAGGTAAGTGCTCTACCACTGAGCTGCACCTTCAGCCCTTTTTAATTTTTATTTTGAAAAAGGGTCTTGCTAAGTTGCACCGGCTGCCTTTTACTTTGAACTCGCATTCTTCCTGCCTCAGCCTCACAAGTTACTGGGATTTTTGACATGTACCATGGTACCTGGTGAGTTGGCATTTTTCTCTTACAGCTATTTATATTCTTTCTTTACTCATTAATCTTAGCGTTTTCACTATACTATGATGTGAAGAGGTTCGTTCTGGTAATGCCTGTTTGGAGTTGGATATCCATTTTTCCCCCTTAATTTGGGAAATTTTCTGATGTATTTCATTGAATAGGTTTTCTGTGACTTTAGTTTGCACCTCAGCTCCTTCTTTTATGATTGGTTTGGTCCCTTATCATGTCCCAGCATTCTTGAAAGTTGTGGTCATGCTTGTTAATTGTTTTTTCTTTACTGGTATCTGAGTGTATTATTTCCTTGACATTGTCTCTAATTCCTGATATTCTTTCATTGGACTTGATCTAGTCTATTGGAGATGGTTTCAACTGTATTTTTTGTATGATTTAGTGAGTTTTTCATTTCTAATATTTTTGTTTTGTTTTTTCAAAGTCTCAAATTTTTTGCTGAATTACTCGTCCATGTTGCTGTCTGCTTTCTCTAGGTCCTGAATTGATTTCTTCAGTTCATTTATCTGCTTTTTAAATCCCCTTTGAGGTCATTGATCATTTTTAAAACTAGACTTTTGAATTAATTGGCATTGTAACCATTTCAGAATCTTTGGATTCAGTTCTTGAGATATTGTGATTTTTTGGAGAAGTCATGCTGCTTTGTTTTTTCATATTTCTTGCATTTTTATGTTGCAGTTTATGCATATGTTGGGGTGGATATCACTTCCAGTTTTATTTTTAAGTCATCTTAGAGAGCAGTCTTCTCTTGAGGGTTCAATCTCTGGCACCATTCAGAGAGGGAAAAGAAATCTCCATAGAAGCAACAACAGTAAACCAAACCTGATGTAGAAATACAGTTAAAATCAACTAAAGCCAACTACTACATCACCAATAACCTTAGAAAAGAAAATGGTAAAAATAATATAGAGTAAGCTATGAAGTTAAAAATTAAGGTGAAAGTAGTAATAACAAATGAAATAGAGGAAGGAGCAAGGAAAGCGGAAAAAAGGAAGGGAAGAGCTAGGTTAAGCTGAGTGCTATGGTTGTTGTTGTTGTTGTTGTTAGGTGCCGTCGAGTAGAGTCCGACTCATAGCGACCCTATGTACAGCAGATCGACACTCCTGTAATTCTCATGACTGAAACAGGAGGATGGTGAGTTCAAGGCCAGAGGCAACCTGTGCAATTTAGTGAGACCCTGTCTTCTTGATAGCTTTATAAAGATAATGACAGGAAGAGAAGCCACGGTTTGTTTTTCATTTAGACATATGACCATTTAAACTTATGATCTCATTTAAAAATTAAACTTGTTATAAAATAGACTGCTTTCTTATAGAAAGGTTTGTTAATTCAGCTACCATCTTAATTCATTCAGTGGGTATTTATCAGACTCCTACTATGAATAAGAAGCTGTTCTTGATGGATGGTATATAGATGCAAATAAGACCCTCAGGGAACTTAATCTAGTAGTTTAGAGTTTACATTTAGGATAATATAAAATATGTTTTAGATAGTTATTTGAATTATATTAGTATATAGTATTAATGACAAGTGTCGTGCATACTTATGATTTAAAAAGAAGACAGAGATACAAACAAGAAAAAGTATCCTTTCATTTTCTGTTATATTGTTTTATTTTCCTTCCTAGAGATAACTAGAATTTGGTGTATATCCTTTCAGAATATTTCCAGTGGTTTTTAAAATTTATATACACCCATTTTCTTCACTTAAACATAAATAGGATGACACTATGGATATGCTTCTGTATCTTGCTCTTTATATAAAATAGTGTAATCGTAACTATTTTTCCATACCCATATATAGAAATCTACTTTACCTCATTCTCTTTTAAAAGCTGAATAAGGCTGGGTGTGGTGGCACATTCCTATAATCCCAGCTCTTGGGAAGCTGAGTCAGGAGGAACAATACCAAGTTTAAGGCCATAGTGAAACCCTGTCTCAAAGAAAAAAAAAGTAAATAAGTAAATACTGAATGAATAAGATTCCATTGTATGGATTTAGTAAGATTTATGTTTCCTAGTTTTTTGCTGTTACAAAGAACGCATTAGTGAATATCCTCATACTTTTTCTTTTCTGTTTTGTGTGGCTTAACGCAGGGTCTTATACATATTTTGCAAGTGCTCTGAGCTTTACCCTTAGCTCCTTTTTTATTTTTTATGTTGAGACAGGGTCTCACTATGTACAGCAGATCTGGCCTCAAAATTGCGATCCTCCTGCCTCTGCCTTCCAAATCACTGGGATTACCCATGTGTACCACTGCTGCCTTAGCCTCACAAGTTACTGGGATTTTTCTTTTTTAACATAAGACTGTTGTGAATATTTGTATAGGAAAAAGTGTTAACGGTAGAATTTCACAGTGAAATGGCATGGGCATTTTAAAATTTGATAGGTCTTAAATAATTGTTCTCCAAAGGGAATGTGGTGCCAGTTTATATCTACACCAAAAATGTATAAAGGTGATGGTTTCTTCATACCCTCCCCAATGCTGGATATTAACAGTGTTTAGCATTTGTGTATTTGTGTATTTGATGAGCCACAGATAGTACTTGTTTAATTTTGAATTTTTCTGATTACTGATGTTGATTATCTTCTAATTTGTTTTTGATTTTTTAGTTCTTTTGTCTACTTATCTGTTAGATGACTTGTTTTTTAAAAAATTGATTTTAGTGAGTTTTAGTGGATTTTAACACTTAGGTTTTGTGTGTGTGTTTATTTTTGTGTTAGTGGGAGGCTGAACCTAGAGTCCCAAGCATACTTTAAAGCATTCTGTCGCTGCACTGCACCACCCCCCTAGCCCTTATTTTACTTTTTAGCTTGAGATAAGGTCTTGTTAAGTTATGCGGGTTGCCTCTGGTCTCGAACTTGCGATCTTCCTGCCTCTACATCCCAAGTCACTGGGATTACAGGTGTGCACCACCATGCCCAGCTATACACGTGGGGTTTTTAAAAATATATTTTAAATATTCTAACATTCCATCTCCAAATTTCATTTTGTTGTCCTCTCTTCTTAATGGTGAAATTTCAAACATACTCAGAAGTACTGAGGAAGGTATAATAACTCTTCAAGTACTTATCTTCTAGCTTTATACCTATCAGCACATGGCCAACCTTGTTTCTCCCTAACTCATTTTACTGGATTACTTGTAAACCAGTCCCAGAAATTACATCACTTCATCTGCAAATATTTCATTATATAGCTCTAAAAGGTCAGGGTGTTTGTTTTAGTCAGTTTATGTGATGATGATGGTTGGACTGTTTTAGAAAAGTTACCACTGCCTGCAGTAACGTGTCCAATAGCTCCTTGGTTAAAGGTCTAAGATATTTTCATATAGCTTTAATTCTGGCAAAGAAAGTAAGTGACCTGCTGCTGCTGATTCTTTTTTTTTAATTGGAAATTTTAAATGTACAACTTCATGGGTTTCATTCTGACATGTATTTCCTTGTGACAT
Source organism: Pedetes capensis (assembly GCA_007922755.1). Lineage (NCBI taxonomy): Eukaryota > Metazoa > Chordata > Mammalia > Rodentia > Pedetidae > Pedetes > Pedetes capensis. The sequence continues at coordinate 81,590 of VMDO01006811.1, forward strand.
TTCTGTGTATGCGTTTCATCATACATTGCTCACATAACTTCCCCCTTACCCTCTTGTGTCCCTCCTTCCCCATCGCCCCACCTCCCCATACACCAGTGTCCTCCTTTTTACTTGTATGTCCTTTTGTGGGAATATTTATCTATATACATGCATTCTGATTTTAAGTCCAGACTTTTTTCCATGGTGATCTATCTTTTTACGTTCTCCTGCTGCTGATTCTTTTGCTTGGCAAAATTGAAAACATGTCTCTTTCTGGCCAGTCTAGTCAGGAGGGATAAGAGATATATTTGAGATTCTTGTGGTCTGGAATATGTAATGTTCACTTACCTATATACTGAATCAGTGTAGATTTCTTTGTAGAACCCAAGTCTTTTAGGTCTTTGGATTTTGAAAAGTGTGAAGGAGACAGTGAATCCTAGCATCTAAGGGTTTTTGGCTTCTTAGAAGAAGTTAACAACTTTGGAATATCTTTATCTATAGATAAAAATAACGATAAGCTCTAAAGAGAGAGGAACTTAAATTCACAGATGTAAAATATTTTTCAATGGAAGAAATATATTTTTGGGTCAAGTAGCCCAGAAATTTTGGTAAACTCTTCAGTTATTAGGTTTCTTTATAAGTTTTACAGGTACTCATGTTGGATACAGTCAAATCTTATTTTGATAGAGCATATTCCACTGGGGAATTAGATACTCCCACTGTAGTGTACTTCTGTTACTCTGGGGAACTTATATAGTAATATGACAGAACTTAAATGAAGATAAAGGTGCTAGTATTTGTGAAAAAGTATATATGTCTTTTTCTTTGACAGATAGGTTTATTTTTATTTTTTCAATGACTTAACAGATGTAATTGAGCATCCTTAGATTTCCCAGAAGAGTTTATTCTCTATTCTTGTGTTCAGATTCCATGTAGTAAAGACATTAATTTTTATCAGTATTAGGGGATAGACTTGCTTAGGGTTTGAGAAGTTAAATTTTGACTTGTGTGGCTATTGAAAGCCCTTATTTTCTTAATTGTCTAAATTTAGTGATACGTAAAATTTTATTGGCACATAGCTTTGCTCATCTATTTATATATTGTCTCTGGCTGCTTTTGTATTGCCAAAGCAGAGTTGAGTAGCTTTAGCAGAGACTGTGTGGCACTCCTTCAGTTTGCACTGCTGCTTAGTCTGTTACAAATCGCACAGTTCCTATTCACCAGCATTTCTAGTGCAATGAGTGTTATTGTACAGGGTATTTTATATTTTTAATAGTACATATGCATCTGGTCAATTACAAAAGTTAACATTTAGTAGCATACTTTTAAGTTACAGTTCAGCATGGATTGTTTTATTTTTTAATACAATGACAAAACACTGTATTTACTATGCAATGACACTAAAGCTGAGTTGGAAGAATGCATGCTGTGTTCTTATTGCCAGACTAATCACTTAATGCAGTATTCCCAATTCACAGGACAGCAACCTTCAGATTAAAAAAATTTAAATAGAATTCCAAAAAGTAATAGAAAGAAAGAAAGGAAGAAAATGAGGCTGCCACCAGTGTTGCAGTTTCACAGTGACTCATTTGTTTGCCAAGCAAGGAAAGCTGTTTTCCAATGGCAAGTTAATTAAACCACGTTTGACAAGAGCAGCTAAAAAAAATGTGCCCGGGACTAGTAGTCTTTAGATAAGACCAATTTGTTTTAAGTGTTAAGGATATTGGAAATAGAATTAAAAAACATGTCAAACATGATTTCTAGTGTTTTTTTCCTTAGCTCCTATTAAGTTGACAAATATTATAGATACTACTTAGTCTTTATTATTCAAGGACTTAATGCTATATCAATGCAACTGAAGAATTATCTTTATGGATGGTTTGATGGAACTATAGGCAATAATATTTTCAAAGAAGATGGGAAATACCAGTTTAGTAAACCTGAAGTAATATCTGCTAAGATATGTACAGCTGATATTGGTAAAAATATGTGTGGACCAGAAAAGGCCTTCCTTGGACAAATTTACAAAGCTTGTGAAAATGAAAGTATATTTAAAGCTTATTTTTTCAGTAGAAACTTTGCTTAAAATTCTTGTCATAGTGGGTAGCTTGTGGACAGTACCTTAATCTGTCATTTGTTATTGAACTAGCAATTTCAGCAGTAAACTTCATTCACTCTTCTGGCCTTGACTGTTGTCACAGTTCTGTGAATATTTTTGTTAGAAATAGAATCTAATGATCCTGGTTTACCCTTGTTGTTAGGTGCCATCAAGTTGGATCTGACTCATAGCAACCATAAGTATGAGATAATGAAATACTACCCAGCACTGAGCCATGCACATAATCTTCTTATGTTTGAGCCCATTGTTATAGCCACTGTATTCTTATTTGGGGGTCATACACATCAGCAAAAGGAGGTCCAAGGGGCTTTACTCCATTCCCATCATTAAAGTGAGCTCTACTTTGAGGACAGGAGAAGGATGTGACAGTCTACTCCCAAAGCAATCCCAAAATAGTCAGCCAGTGAAAACCCCATAAGGGATGCTATGAGTCAGACTCGACGGCACCTAACAACAACAACTACTACTTTGAGGAGGCAACTCTTCCCCAGTCATTTTTTGAATGCGTTTCAGCCTGGGAGGCTCATTTTTCTGGCATGATATTTGACAGTGCTTCTCTGCTATTCATAGCGGTTTCACTGGCTAGTTGTTTTGGGAGTAAACTGCTGGGTTCTTCTCCCTACTCTGTCTTAGTCTGGAAGCTCAGCTGAAACCTGTCCAGCATTGGTGGTCCTGCTGATATCTAAAATACTGGTGGCATAGCTTTCAGCATCACAGCAACAAACAACCCCTTACAGCACAATGGGCTCACAGACATGTGGGGGTGACTTACCCTAGTATTTAAAGAATTTCTGTGGTTGAGCAAAGTATCTGTAACTTTTTGAGCTCAGGATTTAAATATTTAAGAAAGAAATTTTTCTAAATAAGCTCATCAGCCACTATTATCAAACATGGATGCCTTTGAAAATTAGCTTTTGCTGCATATTTGATGTTTCTTAATGCATTGAATGGGCTGGGATTTAGCTCAGTTGGTAGAGCACTGCACTACAATCTCTGAGGTCCTGAGTTTGATTCCCAGCACCACAAAAATGGGAGAAGGACCTGGCAATCCACTCCTAAGGCAATCCCAAAACAGCCAGCCATTGAAAACCCTATGAGGGTTGCTATGAGTCAGATACCGACTCGACGGCACCCAACAACAACAACAACAATGCATTGAATATAAAATTACAAGGAAAACAGTGCTTAATTTGGAAGCAACTTCTTTTGTAAAGTTATTTGAACAACAAACTCATTGAGTCACAGGTAATGTCAATCTGATTTTTGTACTTTTACACTGTTAAAAGTTAAACAGAAGAAATCTGTAGCATTTACGTTTTCTAAACCCAACCTGTAGTTCTAGAAGCATTTAAAAAATCTTGTTGCATGTACAGAAGGCATTTCTATATTTCAGAACCTGTTAAATTGCGCATTTGAGGAGTTTCCACCAAACCGTTAATAGGAAATGATTGATTGATCTATACAAGGACAGGTTAAAAGGCCAATATCAAAGAAGAACTATAAAAAATTCTGTAAGTGCTTTCAAATCAATCAATATGCTCATTTAAAACCATATGCTCTAGAAAAGGGTTTCTGTCATGAGTGGCACGCGTAGGGCAACTTAATTCCTTTTTGTGCAGAATCAACATCAAGAGGTTTTTGGAAGCCGAATTTTTCAGTAGCTGGGCAGCTGGTGATCACTGGCTAACAAATAATAGTGAGTAAGATACATCTTACATTCATGGATTGATATCAATATTTTGTAGCACATATCTGCAAGAGAAGAAATTTTCAAATAGGAAATTTATAAAATCTCAGATTATCATTAATACATGAACATTTGTAATCAATTTTGATGATAAGGAATACTTTTTTTGTTCTTGCTTTTGTTTTTGTTTGTTGTTGTGTTAGGATCAAATCCAAGGCTTTGTGCATGCAAAGTAAGCATGTGCTCAGTAATACCAGAAGAAAAGGAGTAAAGAAAGTTTCTTTAGATCATGATACTTCATTACCAGGAAGGGAAAATAGTGGAATTGGAAGAAATCAAGGAAAAAGAAAAAGAGAAGACATGCATAAAAAACAAAGGAAGCAAAGTTACAGCCCTTACATTGTCTCTTTGTTGGCCAGGGCAAATGCCTCAGGTTTATTCTGAAGTCCCTTTGTCATAACTTTTGTATCATGGCATCCTTACCTTCAGATACAAGATATTTCAGGCTCATCTTCTATATTTCCTACCCCAAATTGAGAACCACCTGTTCCTAAAGGAGATACTTTACTTTTTACAGGAGAATAAAAATGAAGATTTAAAAAATTATTTATTAGAAAATAAAATCTGGGCATTCAGGGTACTTATTAATAGATGGACATATTTTTAAGTTTTTTTCAGTGGACAGAACTATATGTAAGTTTTGCTGATAAACTTTTTCTCCTTTGGGTTTTATATCTTTATTCTTAGACTTTTCCTGCTGGGTGCTGTGACAAATGCTTGCAATCCCAGCAACTTGAGAGGGTGAGGCAGGAGGATCACAGGTTCGAGGCCAGAGGCAGCCTGAACAATTTAGCAAGACCTTGTCTCAAAACAAAAAAGGAGGTTGGAGTTGCAACTCACTGGTAGAACACTTGCCTAGCATGTGCGAGGCCCTAGGTTCAACCCTCCCAAACTACACAAACAAGAAAGACAGAGAGAGAGAGAGAGAGACAGAGAGGGATTGAGGGAGGGGGAGAAGGAAAGAAGGGGGAGAATCATTTTTCCTAATTTATTAACATTAATTATATATTTGATTTATACTATAAAGTATGTATACACACATAGACAATACAGTTTCAAAATGACAATATTTCTATTGGAGTAATTAAGATTTCTTTGCATTTCTTTTTATCTTTAGTGTGTGTCCTACTAGGGATGTATAGCCAAATTTCTGTTTTAAAGTCACTTGGTATTTCTATGCATATACTATCAAGTATAGGTATACAGCTATGCTCATTTGCCATTTAATATTTTTTCAGATTTGTTATTATTTTTTAATATATAGCTTAATGGGTCTCATTATGACATTTCCATAAAGGTATTTCATTGTACATTGCCCATTAATTTTGCTTTTCGTTTTTAGAAGTAATTTTATTTTTCCTTTATAATTGTATAAAACATTTACGTGATTCCAGAGTCAAATCTACAGAACAAAATATTTTAGGGAAATTGAGCTTCTTTCTCTTTCTTCCATCTTATTTTGTTCATCCTGCATAAGTAACCATGTTTTTTAAAAAGTAATGTTTTGGTTTTTTTTTAGATAAAAGAAAATAATACTTATTCTTATTAAAGATTTGCCACTCCTTAGAGAAAGCAATCCATATGTATTTTCTAGTCTTCCTTTTTTAAAATTTGTCTGTATGTCCTTGGAAGTATCCCACATCCGTAGAGTCCTTTTATGTTGTTGTTGTTGTTAGTTGCCGTCGAGTCGGTATCCGACTCATAGCGACCCTCATAGGGTTTTCAATGGCTGAGGGCTTCGGGATTGCCTTGGGAGTGGATTGCCAGGCCCTTCTCCCATTTTTGCGGTGCTAGGAATCGAACTCGGGGCCTCAGAGACTGCAGAGCAGCACTCCACCCACTGAGCTAAACCCCAGCCCAGAGACCTTTTATACACTCAGTTTTTTGGCTATACCAAAGAAGTACAACTAGAGTGCTCCTTGGAAGCAAGAATGGCCAAACTGCGTCTTACATATTTCGGACATGTAGTCAGGAGAGAACAATCCCTGGAGAAGGACATCATGTTTGGAAGAGTGGCAGGTCAACGCAAAAGAGGAAAACCCTCCACCAGATGGATTGACACAGTATCTGCAACAATAGGCTTAAACATAAATAAGATCGTTTGCCTGGCACAGAATCAGCAAGTGTTTCGATCTGCTGTGCATAGGGTCGCTATGAGTCGGACTCAACTCAACGGCACCTAACAACAACAACAACATAACTTATTCAGTTACTTCTCTGTAGGTTGTTTCTGGTCTTTTGCTATTAAAATAATGACACCTTAAATAGTCTTGTATGTTCAAGGATATCTTTAAAGAAAACACAGTAATAGAAAATATTTTTTCTTAAAGTTTTAAGTATTGAGGTAAAAATAATTTGTTCTTATATTGGGCTTATTATTAAGTAACTCATTTTAAGACAATATTGAGAAGAGAATCTTATCTAACTTCCTGTATCTTATTGTAAAATCAGTGTTCCTCTACTCCCTTTTTTTATTATGGTTAAAAAAATTATACACATAAAATTTACCATCTTAACTATTTTTAAATGTACAAGTCAGACCTGTTGAGTATATTCACATTATTGTGAAGTATCTCCAGGGTCTTTTCTATTTGCAAAATTGAATCTCTACACCCATTAAATGACTCTCTTTTGCCCCTCTCCTAAGTCTCTGACAACCATCCATTGTACTTTCTGTTTATATGAATTTGACTATTTTGAATACTTCACATAAGTGAAATATTATAGTATTTTTTCTCTCATGCCTGGCTTATTTCACTTTACCTAATATTCTCAAGGGTCATACTGTTGTAGCATATGACAAGGTTTCTTTCCTTTTTAACACTAAGCAATATTCAATGGTATGCATATGCCACATTTTCTTTATCCATTCATCCATTGATGAATATTTGGGTTACTTCTCCTCTTGGTAATTGTGAATTGTTTGCTGTTATGAGCATAGGTGTGTAAAAAGCTTTTTGAGGTCTTGCTTAATATTCTTTTGAGTGTTTTACCTAGAGGTGGGATTGCTGGATTAATATGGTAATTCCATTTTTAATTTTTGAAGGACTTCTAGAACAGTTCACTATTTTATAGTCTCATCAACAGTGCATAAGGGGTTCCAGTTTTTCCACATCCTTGCAAGGCCTGTTATTTTCTATTTTTATAAATAGTAGCAGTCCTATTGGGTATGAGGTGATATCTCATTTTGGTTTTCATTTTTCTGATGATTAGTAATATTGGGTATCTTTTCATATGCTTGTTGGCTATTTATATATCATCTTTGGGGAAATGTCTACTTAATTTCCTTGCCCAATTTGTAAGATTGAAAATCCAAGCCAGGCGCAGTGGTGTACACCTGTGATCCCAGCAGCTCGGGAGGCAGAGGCAGGAGGATCCCAAGTTCGATACCAGAGGCAGTCTGCATAACTTAGTGAGACCCTGTCTCAAAAAGTAAAAAACTGGACTGGGGATGCAGCCCTTGCAGAGCATGCAAGCGCAAGTCCCTGGGTTCAACCCCCAGGACTGTAAAACAAAAGAAAACAAAACAAAACAAAATAAAAAAGATTGCAAATCCAGATTTCTTGTAATAACTTGATTTATTTTTTATTTTTATTTTATTTTATTTTATTTTTTGCTGGAAGCTAGTTGAACATATTTAACATAGTTTAATCAGTTGTGTTAATCTATAATGACTCATAAAAACATGTATGACCGAAATTTGTTTTCTTATTCCTATAGGGCTATTTAGAAACCAAAAAATATTGAGAGAATATAGAGATTTCTTGGGAAACACCAAGGTAAGGATATTTTTCTAATATGTGTATATGTGTTGCACAGCAAAATTCTAACATCAGTCCATCGTGAAATTCTAGCATATTTGCGATCTTAATCCAAGGTTTTTTTGAGCAGATTATAATTTACTGAATTACCATCTATTGATTTCTGTCGGATTTTCTTCAAATTTAATGAAAAATTAAAATTGGGCCATAGTTTCCTAGGTTTCTTCTATAAATATAAAGGAGACTACATTTTTTTTTTTAGTTTTTAGCAAGATTTATATTTCTTTTGTCCTATTTCCTTCTACTTCTAAACTAGATCAGGAGACTTTCATTTCTCTGCTTTGGTGCAAGGATCTCAGCTTTTGGAAGAGACAATTATATAGTCATTCTGATTGTTCTTTATTGTTTGACTGCACTAAAACAATGGATACTTCATATTATTTGATAGTCTTACTAAACTTTTATAGTATATTTATTCTCTCATTGTGTGAAGTAGCTATTTTGTACCTTTTTGTTTCTTCCCAAACTTCTCATCCTTCACCTGTTGACCTTGCTTCACACTTCGTTGAAAACATAGATGGTCCCTGGGTTACAGTGGTTTGATTTGTAATGTATTGACTTTATGATGGTGTGGGGGCATACTCATATGTCCATCTGTTTTCACCTTCAGTAAAGTGTTCAATAAACTACATTAGATATTCAACACTTCATTATAAATAGGACTTGTGTTAGATGATTTTCCTCAACTGTAGGCTAATCTAAGTGTTTTGAATACCTGTAAGGTAGGCTAGACTAAGTTATGATGTTCAACAGGCTAGGTTAATTAATGCATTTTCAGCTTACAGTATTTTAAACTTGAGATAGGTTTATCCGGACCTAACCTCATCTCAAGTCAGGGAACCTGTGTAATTTGATAAAAGTGACTCATTTTTTCATCATTGTACTTACCTACTTTTATCTATACATGTTCCAAAATGTTTCACTTCCCTTCCTACTACAAAGCATTAATGTTGGGACAATTATAAAAGGTTATTAAAAAGCCAGGAAAAAAAGAAAAGACCAAATTATATGTCAAAAGAGACTCTGCAACTTGCCCTTGAATGTCAAGCAGCTAAAGTAAAAGGAAGACATGACAAAGTTAAACACCTATACGGAAGATTTCAAAAGACAGCTCAAGAAGACAAAGATCACATATTATAATGACATGTACAAAGGGTTGGAGATAGAAAACCAAAAGAGAAGAAAATGCTCTGCTTTTCTCAAGCTTAAGGAATTGAGGAAAAAAATTCAAGCCTCAAATGTCAAGAATGAAGGATTCTATAGAGAAACCATTAAATGATGCAGGAAACATCAAAAGAAAATGGAAGGAATACACAGTCATTATAACAAAAAGAATTGGTGGATAACCAGCCATTTCAAGAGGTTGCATATGACCAGAAACAAATGGTACTGAAGGATGAAGTAGAAGCTGACTTGAAGGAATTGGCAAAATACAAGGCTCCAGGAATTGATGAAATACCAGTTGAAGTGTTTCAACAAATAGATGCAGCCTTAGGGGTGCTCAGTTGTTTATGCCAAGAGATTTGGAAAACAACTACCTGGCCAACTGATGGGAAGGGATCCATATTTGTGCTTACCCCCAAGAAAGGGGACCCAGCTGAATGTGGAAACTATTGAATGATGGCATTAATATCACACACAAGCAGAATTTTGCTAAAGATCATTTAAAAGTGACAGCAGCAGTATATAGCCAGGGAACTGCCACAAAGTCAAGCCCAATTCAGAAGAGAATGTGGAACCTGGGACATCATTGCTGATGTCAAATGGATATTAGTCGAAAGCAGACAGTGTAAGAAAGATGTCTATCTGTTTTACTGACTATGCAAAGGCATATGACTGTGTGGATCATCACAAATTATGGGTACTAGTGCAAAGAATCGGAATACCAGAGCACTTAATTGTACTCATGAGGAATCTGTTTGTGGACCAGAAGACAATCTCTTGAACAAAATAAGGAAATACTTCCTGGTTTAAAGTTAAGAAAGGTGCTATATTCTTTCACTATACCTCGTCAGTCTCAATGCTGAGCAAGTAATCCTAGGCCCTGGACTTTATGAAGAAGAATGTGGCATCATGATTGAAGGAAGACTCATTAACAACCTGCATTATGCAGAGGACATAGCTCTGCTTGCTGAAACTGAAGATTTGAAACATTTACTAGTGAAGATCAAAGAACACAGCCTTCAGTATGGATTGCACCCCAACATCAACAAAACAAAAATCCTTACAACTGGGTCAGTATGCAACTTCATGATAAATGGAGAAAAGATTGTGGTTGTCCAGGATTTTGCTTTACTTGGTTCTACAATCAACACTTGTGGAAGCAGCAGTCAACAAATCAAAAGACATATTGCATTGGGAAAAGCTATTGCAGAAGACATCTTTAAAGTGTTGAGAAGTGAAGATGTTACATTGAAGATGAAGGTGCACCTGACTAATGCCATGATATTTTCAGTTGCATCATATGGTTGTGGAAGCTGGACAGTGAATAAAGGAGATAGGAGAAGAACTGATGCTTTTAAATTATGGTGCTGGAGATGAATATTGAATATATCATCAGTTGCCAAAAGTACCATCAGATCTGTCCTAGAGTGTTCCTTGGGAGTACGGATAGGTACACTGTGTTTTACATATTTTGGACATGTAGTCAGGAGAGATCAGTCCTTGGAGAAGGACATCATATTTGGGAGTGTGGCAGGTCAACGCAAAAGAGGAATACCCTCAACTACATGGATTGACATAGTGTCTGCAATAATGGGGTTAGACATAGAAAATACTGTGTTCCTGGCACAGGGTAAGGGAATGTTTTGTTTTGTTGTACATAGGGTCTCTTATGAGTCTGACTCAACTCAAGGCCATCTAACAACAACAGTATAAAAGGTTTGTCTTCACCATCCCACCTCTTCTTCTCCTCTGAATTCAGTCCAACTGGGCTTTCATCCCACCATTTCACTGATATGGCCTTTACCAAGGTCATCAACTCCTCCAAGATACCAAGGAGTCTATGTCCAGAGTTGACTTTCCATTCCAATTTGCCTCGGAGGAATCCTCCAGATCTGGGGAGAAAACTACCTATGCCTATTGTCTTCTCTCTGGGTGGAATTTGAGATGATGTTCTATTTTCACAAAGTTTACGATTTGGCAATAACAACAACTCCAGTTAAATTTTACATGGCATGCTTTTCTTTCCCACTAGTTAAATTCAAGACCTCTTCATTTCCATTTCCCCTTTGGTTCCTATCATTCTGGCACCCCGTGCTGCAGTGAAGGTGTGGACTATAGGTGGTAGAGCCATCATATGTCCTGTGTGCCAGAGTTGTCACTCCAGTGCTGCAAGGGCTACTGCTACTGCCTGTTGGGGAATAATCTAAGCCAGGGATATCCATCTCCTGTGAGGTGATTTCTAGCCCTCACATGGACAGTCCTTCTCATCAGATCTTTCATTAGTAACTGTTGATCTCTGAAATCTTTGTCTCTAAGGCCTTTTGAAGACTTAATACTCCTCAGTTATTTGATATTCCAGATTTTGAATAGAATTTTTGTTACACTTCCCTCCTTTCATTTGTATGGTAATTGAGTAAAACTAGTATTTCCTCTCCCTCTCTTGTTCTCCTATTCCCTGTAGGAAAGCTTACTCTCCCACTGAAGATGACTAGTTCCCTTCTCTAAAGCACACATGGCTAGTCTTGTCTGCTGGGACTAAATGCCTTCTTTACTTTCTTTATTTCTGACCCAAATACTTCTCTTTCTGTTATATTCCTTGTTGTGTCACAAAGTCCAGTAGTGAGATATATAAAGTCACAATGTCCTGGGTCTGCCAAAAGCATTCTCTCATGTGAGCAATAGCTCACCCTCAAATAATCTCATTTCTCACGGTCTCTTTAGTCCTTTTTCCCTCTAATATGTTCTGCTTTCTTGTGCCTTCCTTTGTTGTTGTTGTTATGAATTTCTCACAGTTGTCCTCAGAATACTAGAGGTATTTCTATCTCTGCTCAATATATTTATCTCCAAAATAATAGTATCACCTCGAAATAAAACAGTAATGCTTTGAGTAGCTGACACAGTAGTGCACACCTACAAACCCAGCGACTCAGGAGGCAGAGGCAAGGAAGATGTGAGTTCAAGGTCAGAGGCAGCCTCCATAACTAAGCAAGACCCTATCTCAAGATAAAAAATAAAAAAGGAGGTGGGGGAGCAGCTCAGTGGTAGGCACTTGCAAAAGTGTGAGACCCTGGGTTCAGCCCCCTGTTGTTATTAGGTGCTCTTGTGTCAGGTCCTACTCATAGCAACCCTCAGAGGGTTTTCATTTGCTGATTGTTTTTGGATTGCTTTGGGAGTGGGTTGCCACATCCTTCTCTGTTTTTGTGATGCTAGGGATCCAACCTGAGTCCTCAGTGAATGCAGAGCAGGCACTCTATCAACTGAGCTAAACTCCAGCCCTCAATCCCCTAGTACCACACACACAAAAAAGTTTTGAGTAATTTATACTGCTTTTCCTAGTAGCCCTCTCTGACATCTATCCTAATTTTCTATACTTGTCCCAATATAAAAGAAAACTGTTATTAGTCAAAATTTTCAAATATTCACAAGAATAGAAAAATAGATTGTGGATATCCAGTTCCATTAATTTTGCACATTTTACTATCTTGATCATCAAAAAGGTAGAGTTTCCTAACTTCCTTTATTATGGAATTTATAGCTAGGTTTTTCAGAAGGCTTCCCAAGAGAGTTATGGATCCTGGCTCCCTGTGATCTCTTATTTTCCCAGATTTTGGTTGGAATACCTTGGGTTTTGTCATTATTTCTAAACTAGTAAACTAGTTACTGCCAAAACATCTTACCCCTTTTATAACCTTTTTCAGAACAGTTTAATTTCAATGATTATTTTTCTTTATTTATTATAGCATTCTATTTTAATCTTATGGTCTACAGCCATACCACCCTGGCGTCCAATCTTATCTGGTCTCAGAAGCTAAGCAGGGTCAGGCCTGGTTAGTATTTGGGTGGAAGACCGCCTGGGAATGCTGGATGCCGTAGGCTTGGGAGAAGGACTGGGCAGCCCACTCTCAAAACAGTCAGCCATTGAGAATCCTATGAATGGCATTGTTAGACAGTGTCAGGTAGTGTTTCATTTTGTTGTACCTGGGTTGCTATGATTTGGACCCGATTCTGTGGTGCCTAACAACATTTTGATCTTAAAAGTCTCATTTCTCTTTCCTCTCTGCCTGTCCCTCCCATAAGTTCTTAAACCTTTCTTCTAAAGGAATCTTTATCTTCTACCTTCAGCAGCATGTTTTCACTATTTGTATTCATTTTTTATTTGTTTCCTTCTCAATCAAAGGAAACAACATATTCTCACTATAATAAAACATACTCGGTATGTATCAATAAAAGTAGATCTCAGAAATCTAGACTTATGGTCAGATTTGATAGCCTACAAATCTAAGTGCAAGATGAAACCACATAGGCAAGGCTTGTTCTTGCATAGTTCCTTCTCTTAGCCCTAAAGGCAGTTCAGTACAAAACTAGAAGCTCCTGATTTAACACTGTTTCTCAAGGCCTGGCTTTTCAAGCTAGAAGCTGCCTGTAATCCTGGTTACTTGGGAGGCTCAGGCAAGATCACAAGTTTGAGGCCAGAGGTAGCCTGGGGAATTAGTGAGACCTTGTCTCAAAATAAAAAAATAGAAAGAAAAAAAAAAGGGGCTGGTATTGCTGCTCAGTGGTACAGCACTTGCCTAGCATGCCCAAGGCCCTGGGTTCATCCCCCAATTACTACACAGAATATATTTATACACACACACACACACACACACACACACACACACACACACGTACATATAAAACATACATATGTGTATATACAGAGAGAGCTACAAGCTCACTTTTATCTCATTATATATATAGAATTATTATATATTATATATATATATATATATATATATATATATATATAGAATGATATTATATAGAATTTAGGAGGTGCTGTTAATGGTGCATGGGGCTGGGATTTGGCTCAGCTGGTAGAGCGCTGCGCTGCAGTCTCTGAGGTCCTGAGTTCAATTCCCAGCACCGCAAAAATGGGAGAAGGACCTGGCAATCCACTCCCAAGGCAATCCCGGAATAATCAGCCATTGAAAACCCTACGAGGGTCGCTATGAGTCGGATACCGACTCTACGGCACCTAACAACAACAACAACAACAGTTAGTGGTGCACACCTGTAATCCCAGTGACTCAGGAGGCTGAGGCAGCCTCCACAATTTAGCGAGATCCTGTCAAAATAAAAAAGGGGCTGGGGGTGCAGTTCAGTGGTGGAGCACTTGCCTAGCATATACAAGGCCTTGGGTTCAGCCCCCTAGTTAGTATTATAAAATCCTGATTTGCAGAGCTAACTGGGAAACTCAATAAAAGTGTAAAACAAACAACAACAACAAAAACCCAAACTGTTTTGTTTCCCTGCTGCCTAAAATGGAATCTTGCCTCAGCTTTCTTTGTAATATCAGACCAAGTCATAGCTAAAGAATCCAAGTTGTAATAGTCTTTCCTATAAGTCCTGCATTTTCATTAAAGTCCATTTCTGCTACTAAAGACCTATTATAACTTGCCTATGAGGGACAAAATTGCCACAGCTGTGGTAATTTATCCAGAACCAAGTCCTAATTTATGTGGCCTGACTAAAATCCTGGGCCCACATCCCAGGTCATTAGATCTTAAAGACTCTCATTTGGGACATATCCAGTTAATTGTAGCCAATGCTAGAACTGAGCATGGTCAGCATTCTGTCCCCAGTTTATCAGTTTACCTACTTCACCAAACTTGGTCAACCTCCAGGTGGCAAGAAGAATAGGGGAAGGCTGTGTGCAAGAGGCCAACAACATGGGGATGGAGAGAACCCCTCATTATGGGAATCAGAGAAGGAAGGAAAAAGTGTTCAGTTCTTACCACCAGTAACAAGTAGTTCACCTCCTTGGAGCACCTTAAAGAAGACAGACAGAAGAAAGTCTGTCTTCTGCATTTTTTCTTTACTGATTTCCCCTTCTCAATTTCCATTGTGAAGGCTTTACTTCTTGATCCAAACTCCAGACATTAAAGCTTCATTATGGGCTCTTGTATATTTTAAGTCCATTGGCAGGTCCTATTGACATCTCCAAAATAGATTCCTAGTGACTGCATCTTACCATGTCCCTTATTGAAGCCTTAGTCTAAACCATCATCATCTGTTATCAAAACTACTCTTCTAAATAATGCCTCCACCATGTATTTTTCTGTACATAATAAATTGTATCTTTTTTATTAGAAAATTTTAATGTACATCATAATGTGATTCATTTTGACTTGCTTTTCGTTGTGACAATTTTCATATATGCAATTTGATAAACATTATTCATATAGGTTACCCCTTACCGTCCCCTATGTTTCCCCCCTCCCCCCTTCCCATCTAAGTTTCCCATCCAAGTCTTCTCTATCTTTTACTATGTAGTATTTTTCTATATGTCCTTGGGTTCCATTTCTGTTTAAGATAGAAACTTTTCCTGTAGTGGTCT
>VMDO01006812.1:0-95000 GCA_007922755.1 Pedetes capensis
CTTCCTTCCTTCCTTCCTTCCTTCCTTCCTTCCTTCCTTCCTTCCTCTTTCTCTCTTTCTTTCTTTCCTTCTCTCTCTCTCTCTCTCTCTCTCCTTCCTTTCTTGCCCAGGAACTTGAACACAGAGCCTCATGGCATTTAGGCAAGTGTTCCACCACTGAGCTGCACCCCAGTCCTTATTTTTTTCTTTCTTTCTTTCTTTCTTTCTTTCTTTCTTTCTTTCTCTCTCTCTCTCTCTCTTTCTTTCTTTCTCTTTCTTTCATTTTGAGATAGGGTCTCACTAAGTTACACAGGCTGCCTGTGGCCTCAAATTCAATATCCTCTTGCCTCAGCCTTCTGACTCTTTGGGATTATAGGCATTCACCGTGGTACTCAGTTCTCAATACATATTTTTATCAAAACAATTTTCTTAAAAAAGTTTGTAGGCTTATCAGTGAAGTGCTGAAGCACAGATATAGGTAACATTGCTGTTGTTGTTAGGTTCCATCGAGTCTTGTCCAACTCATAGGGACCCTCAGAAGGTTTTCAATAGCTGACTGCTTTGAGATTGCCTAGTGAGTGGATTGCCACATCCTTCTCCCACTTTTACGGTGCTGGGAATTGAATTTAGGAGTTTGGAGACTGTAGAGCAGCACTCTACCAACTGAGCTAAATCCCAGCTATAGATAACAAATGCATACCAAAATTTAAGGTATCTATGGAAGATAGAAAGTGGTTGAAATCATAACTATGAAAAATTTAATGTACATTTTTTCTTTAGTGTGTGGATGTTGAACCTATGGCTTCACACATGCTAAGCTGGGACTCTACCACTGAGCTACATTCCAGCCCTTATTTATTTATTTATTTATTTATTTATTTATTTATTCATTTTTATTTTGAGACAGAGTCTTGCTAAGTTGTATAGGCTGCCTCTAGCCTCACATTTGTGGTCTTCCTGCCTCAGCCTCTTGAGTGGCTAGGATAACAGGCATATGCTATTGTGCCTGGCTATTTATTGGAATCTTAGTGAGCTAACACCAAGCATAAGCCTTAGGCATTTAGCTAAAAGAATAAACACATTAAGAATAAATTCATTTTCTCAATGACAAGCCCATAACAAGTGCAAGTTCCCAGTAGTAGAGCCTTGGAAAGGGCTGGGCTCCTATGAATCAAGCTTCTGAAGCTGCTCAACACTTATCTACCTGAAGCCGTACCACTGTGGTTTCTGATTACTCAGATCTCAAAAGCTAAGCAGAGTCCGACCTGGTTAGTACTTGGATGGGAGACCTCCTGGGAACACCAGGTGCTGTAGGGTTGGGAGAAGGAACCAGCAACCCACTCCCAAAAAACAATCAGTCACTGAAAACCCTATGAACAGCAAAGAAGCACTGACAATACTCTTTTGCCTGTTGCACATAGGGTCGCCATGAGTTGGACCCCCGACTCCATGATACCTAACAACAACAACAAAATGCTTATCTGCTCTGCATTCACAAATGGCTGGCCCAAGTGTTTACTAAAAGATGTTCAGGAATACCCAGTGTCTTAGTAACCTCACTGTAAACTTCACATTGTATAAAGAAATTTGAAAGTTGAGAATATTTTAGCAGTAAAATACTTCCAGTTGCCTAGAGAAATACCTGTAACATGACATTAACTTAGTTATTCCCTAATCCTCTTAATTTACATTGTCCCAATAATGCAATTAATATGCCCATTTGGGAACTCTGAAGACAAACCTTTTCATTGTTTTTTTTTTGTTGTTGTTGTTGGATGGAATGTTTGCTTATTTTCTTATGAATACAGAGAATCTGAAATATAAATATACAATATTGGAAACCTGATTTTTGTTAAAATTAACCAGCTGGTTCAAAGAAGATGCTTATGATGTAAGATCATTTACTATTACAAGAAAATAGAAGGGTAGGAATGGTTGCACACATCTGTAATCCCAGCACTTAGGAGGCAGAAACTAGAGAATCACAAGTTCCAGGCCAGACCTGGTTGTATAGCAAGACCTGTCTGTCTACAGAGACTCTGTTCCTCCTCCCTTCTTTCTACTCTATCTGCCACAAAGAAGAATAAAAAATAGAGTTAATGTATGGAAAAGAGGAAAATTCTAAAGGAGATTTTCAGGAAAATAACTGAGAGGGCATTGTACTGATAAGCAATAATATGCAGTTAATAAAGAAAATAAGGAAAATCATTGTAAATATTAAGAAAACTAATTGCAAAAAATAATAAAGATTATATTCTCATAAAAACAGATTCTAAGTGGGGAAAATCAAATATAGCCAGACTTTGGAATAATAGAGCTCATAATCTCCTTAAGGAGAATTGTAGCATATGTGCAAGGTACATAATTGTCCTCTTATTTATGTTGTAAGAAAACGCAAGTGAATACAAAGAGGGTGGAAGAAAAGGAAATTCAAAGCTGGAGAAGGAAATTTAACTAAAAAAATCTTTGGTACTCAGATATGTCAGTGGAATATGAGAAAAATCTCAATACGGCAAGAAGAAAGAGAACCTCCTACAAATTTCTAGAGAAGAAGGAAAATAGATGCACTTGAAAGGAAATGAAGACCAGATAGGCATAGAACAAATGCAGTAAGCAATGCAAGATTATATAGAATGCATAGTGAAAACTATATAATTTTAATTTATTATCATACATTCCCAGCCAATCTTTCATTGAAGTGTAAGTTTAGGACAGATAATGACTCTAAAAGTCTTCCACAGTGCATTTCTCATTTGAATAACAGTGTAAATAACAACAAGATGAAAATAAAATAAGGAGAAATTAATAGGATATATTTTCAATAAAGTGAAAAACTAGCCAAACTCATTAATACCCACTTCTTAGCTTTAAATATAAAAGATTATGTCATAACTAGTGAGTTAAGACATAAATTCTACCATTTTAACTTGGACATGCTAGAGTCAAAAGAGAAATAGAATTTTATAGAGGTTTGCAAACCTCTGCTGGATTGCTTGTTTCCCCGAAGGATGAAGCTTAGTACAGATGTTTTTAAGTACATTTATAGGATACTTCAGCGAATACTGAGACTGAGACTGAGTGGTGGCTGTGCATAATAACAGGAGAGTGAAAAGGGGAAGATGAGCTGACTTGAGTGGAAGACAGAGCTGTATTTTGTGGTTATTTAAAACCCTTTACCAACCAAATGTCTATAGCCATACCACTCTGGTATCTGAGCTCATCAGTTCTTAGAAGCTAAGTAGGGTCAGAACTGATTAGTTCTTGGATGGGAGACCACCTGGGCATACCAGGTGCTGTTGACCTGGGAGAAGGACCCAGTAACCCACTCCCAAAACAATCTGCCATTGAAAACCCTATGAATAGCAGAGAACCACTGACATAGTGCGGGCATGGTACAGTGTCGGGGAGTGTTTTGTTCTGTTGTGCATATTTGTAACAACAATACCAACAACAACAGATCAGAAAATTAGCCAAGTATGCTACACAAATGAGTAGATTCGGAGCATGTTTGAGCTGATCCAGAACTGGAGTGGCAGGTGAATTAACAAGGTGAGTCACATGTACACCTGTGGGATCTGACTGTCAACTAGAGCTCAGGTTCAGGAGGATGGGGAGATATGTCACCACCTCTGCCCCCTAACATGCCCAACAGAGTACATCTACCCCCTGTGCAGGGCTCAGCCTGATTCCACTTGAAACTCAAAGGATAGTATGCATTAGGTAACCTGTTAAGTTATTAATTTTTTAAAGTATTGAAAACATTTTTCATAAGATGAGTATGACAACTGATGCATTTGTTAAGGAGACTTGTAAAGTCAAGGGGCTCATGCACAGTTTCCAATTTAAATGCAAGCAACAGCCGGAGACTCAAGAGGATTTCAACAAAGCATACAACATGAAACGAGGGGAGAAAACAGTCTCCTATCCTTCTATTTGGGAGAAGGACCTGGCAATCCACTCCCAAGGCAATCCTGAAACAGTCTGCCATTGAAAACCCTATGAGGGTTCGCTATGAGTCGGATACTAACTCGACGGCACCTAACAACAACAACAACAACAACAACAATCCTTCTATTCTTATAGGCACTGACTGATTCTTGAGGTTGCTAGGAAAATACAGACTTATAATTACTTGTAAAATATGAGGCTATTCTTTAGAAAAATAAAATAACATATGAAATAGACAAAAAACTTTACAAATAAACTCATAGCCTAGCCAAATTTGGGAAAGTAATCATACAAAGTGGACACAAGATTTAAAGTAACAACAAAATTAAGATGTGCGTAAATATTCTGATTAAAAACAAATAATTTGTTTGAATTAAAAAATCTTGCCTGCTATATACAATACTTACATTTAAACCATAGAAAGTCTAATGTAAATGGTAAAGGGATATATTGGGTATTCAATGATTCCCAAAGAACACTATCTGTAATATTGTTTCCATGAAACAAAATATTATATTTTAACTCAAAAGTTTTGTGAGAAGTTATCTCTGTTTTGTTAGAAAATAGAAACATCTTTTTCTTTCTTTTATAATTAGAATATTTTGAACTCTGGAAGCTTAAATTTATCCTGCCAAAAGCACCTATATTCATATTCCAAATTTAGGAAATTAGAAAGAAGGGGAGAGCGAGAGAAAGTTTGAGGGAGTAAGGGGGGACTGAAATATCTTTTTTTTTTTTTTTTTTTTGCAGTACTGGGGGTTGAACCCAGGGCCTCACGCCTGCATGCTCTGCAAGTGCTGGACCACTGAGCTGAGCCCCCAGCCCATTTCTTTGACTTTTTGAGACAGGGTCTCGCTAAGTTACACAAACTGCCTCTGGTCTCAAACTTGCCATCCTCCTGCCTCTGCCTCCCAAGCAGCTGGGATTACAGGTGTGCACCACCGCACCCGGCAGGGCTGGAACATCTTGATTATACTGCTTGTGTGTGAGAGACATCTTCCCAATAGCCGTTGTTGTTGTTGTTGTTAGGTGCCCTCAAGGTGTGTCTGACTCATAGTGACCCTATGTACAACAGAGAAATCACACCCTTACACTGTGCCATGCCCAGCACTATGTCAGTGTTTCTCTGCTATTCACAGGGTTTTTTTTTTTATTGGAAATTTTTAATGTACACCTTAATGTGATTCATTCTGACATGTTTTTCATTGTAACATTTCCATATATGCATTTTGTTGTACATTATATAGCTAAGTTCTCCTTTGCCCTCTTGTGCACTTCCTCCCCCGTCCCAAACCCCCACCAAAGACTTCTCTTCCATTTGCTTGTCTTTTTATGGTAATACTTTCTTTATATCCTTAGGTTCCAATTATGTTTAAGATGGAAACTTTTTCTGTAGTGAACTTTCTTTTCACATTGTCAGTACTATCACATGAATTTTCTAGCCCATCTGTATTATTACCATTCTCTGGTATTATTGGTGTTATTATAATTATTTCCAGGACTATTACAGTTGGACTGTTCTCCCTGAGGTCACCCACTCCCCAATTCCTCATTCCTCTTTGTTCCTCCTCTCCCCACTTTACTCTCCCAGGATTGCCTCCTTTTGCTAGATCTCTCCTTCCTTTTGCATTCCTCAAATTGTCCCTTCTTCACTAGGTTGACTTTAGCTTTTTTTTTTTTTAATTATGTTTTGACCTCTGCATAGGATTCCCACATATAAGTGAGAACATGTGGTATTTCTCTTTCTGAGCTTGTGTTCATTTACTTAAAGTAATTTTCTCAAATTCCATCCATTTTGCTGCAAATGACATTATTTCATTTTTGATTGCTGAGTAGTATTCCATTGTGTATATGTACCAGAGTTTTTTATCCATTCTTCTGTTGATGGGCACTTTGGTTGGTTCCATATCCTTGCAATTGTCAAAAGTGCTGCATTGAACATGGAGATGCAGGTGTCTGTGTGGTATGATGACACATCTCCCTTTGGGTAAATTCCCAGTAGTGTTATAGCTGGGTCATATGGTAGATCTATTTTTAGTTTTTTAAGATACCTCACCCTGTGTGCCACCACCATGCCTAGCCATGTCTTGCATTTTTTGTTATGTTAGCTACAATCTACCTTCATGTTAATTCTTTAACTTATTTAACTGAGCCTGCAGCAGTAGCCCTGTGGCATCCGATCCCGTCAGATCTCGGAAGCTAAGCAGGGTCGGGCCTGGTTAGTACCTGGATGGGAGACCACCTGGGAACACCAGAAGCTGGAGGCTTGGGAGAAGGACCTGGCAACCCCTTCCCAAAAATCAATCTGCCGTTGAAAACCCTATGAACAGCAGAGAAGCACTGACAATAGTGTTTCCCCTGTTGTACAGAGGGTCACTATGAGTCGGATACCGACTTGACGGCACCTAACAACAACAACCATATATTCATAGGGTTTTTGATGGCTGATTGTTTTCTAAGTGGGCTTGGGTCCTTCTCACAAGCCTACAGCACCCAGTATTCCCAGGTGGTCTCCCATCTGGGTAGTACCAAGCCTGAGACTGCTTAGCTTCCGAGGTCTGATAGGATTGAACACCGGGGTGGTGTGGCTGTAGACCTACTTTAAATGTTGCAGCAAGGATTTGCTGATAGGTAAAAGGAACAAGAGAAAAAAGGCAAAGGCATGCAATTTGCCATAACAGCCAGTCATGTAACTTGGGGCTGGATTTGTTTAAATTCCTGAGTTTCAAGTAAAGGTGGGTTTGAGACCCTTAAGACCCTGCATAGGCCACACATGATAAATCAGAAATAACATTGCAAACAATTTATAAAAATGACACAACTTAGTTCTGCAAAATTAAATCTAGTTAAAGATTTATGAATTGCATCTAGTTTATTTCATGCCTTAACTTTGTCATTATAGAATTGTGTATTTTTTCTTTCCCATACTCTCAAAAAATCCTTCAACATCTGATTCTAATTCTGTTTTACTTTTTATATTAAAGCAATTAGATAACCCATTAAACAAATGGGATGAAATAACATTAATGATATGTTGCACTTGCATTATGAAGCTAATTGGATTAACTAAATTAGCTCTTTCACATTCAAGTCTGCATATGTTTTTAACATTTAAACAAGAATTCATTAAGAGAATTCAGATTTCTGTGATTTTCTCTCTTCATAATAAAGCAGAGGTCAGTGAGACCACATCCCATTAACAAATCTAAAGTTTAAAGAAAAAAAGGGAATGGAGAATAACAAAGTTTATAAGGAATAGAAACCTAAAAAAAAAATTAAATAAGATGTGAGTTTTATAATCCAATCTAATCTTATTCAGAGAGTAGGGTAATAACTGTGCATTGAAACCATCCTGGACATTTTGACCTGGCTTCAAAATACTATGAAATTCCTGGGAAATCATTGGGATCATGGAAAAATCCAAGTTTTATAGTTCCTATAATATAAAGAAAGCTTTGCTTACAGTAAGACTTTAGTTAAGAAATCTTGAATACCATGCCTCAAGGCCCAGATCAACCTTAAATTCTAGTTACCTAGATCTTAACAACTATGCTTGTTCCAGCCCAAGTTTCCCATTTAAAGTTAATGCTACAAATTTTGAATCCAGGATGAAAAGCAGTGTGTCCTGGCTATTTACTGGAGAAACTCAATTAATCATTTTACTGTCATAAAGCTCATTGAACTAGGAATTGATACTTTCTAAGGCATGAAGATTAGCAACCACCTCCAGGGTGTTTAACTCTAAAACAAATCTGATTCAAAAATTCATATCACAATATTCTAGTCATTTCCTATTTAAAAACAAAAAATGTTTTTAATTTTATTCATTCAAATTTTCTAGTAAGCAGCAAATTTTGAATGTAATTTTAAGGATACAGTTCTTGATTCAGCAATGGAAGTTGTTGCTAAGTTCTGCTAGTGCCCCAACCTGGTTATAAGAGTTAAGACCTTATAGAGTAAAAACTCTTATTTTATCAGTACTATTGTTAGATCAAATAAAGATTGATATATATTAATCAAAGAACTATTTTCATTTTTACAAAGAAATGCAATAAAATTATATTGCAAATACATGATACTTCAGAAAACTTGGATAAAAATTTAGAAATTAATGTATCAGTTTGATTTATACTTAAGAAGAGTTTAGTAATTCAGAATTTATCAAGTGTATTTCCCTATTATAGGCCCTATTGGCTGTCTGTTGAATAATTATCACAATGTACACATTTATCATATTCCATAATTACATTTGAAAATATATTTTATTTGCATACATAAAGAAGATATTTATTGATATTTACTGATGTTTTCCATCACTATAACATAATACTTGAGGCTGGGTGATTGTTGCCCTGAGGTGCTGCACCCTAAAAGCATATCACAGTGAGCCCACCTCATGTCACCCTGATTGACCCTCAGGATGGCTGGCTAGCCAGAGATGGATAAGATTCCTCATCAGAGAGACAACCTAAGATAGGCACAGTCGTGGAGAGGCCATCAGGAGAGGCACAGCTGCCTGCCTGGATGGAGAGGTATAATTGTCTACCTAGTCACTGTGCACCCTACTGATGCCTGCTTAATGGTGTATGCAGCATATTGTTGTTTTGAGATACTTGCTAAGGTCATGGTTTCCTGGAGTTCAGATTGTTCTGAATTCACCTGTTTTGATCAATTTCTTAATCCATATTCTTGGGTAAAGGTAAAAGAAAGTTCATGCACTTGCTTTGTACTAGTTGTGACATGATAGTATGCCTGATATGATTTATTGATGATTGACTAAGAAAGAAAATCAAGATATAAGCTGACACTCATGGAGTGCAAGCCAGTAGCTACTCAAACACATTCTTGGTTGTCTGTCTCTTCATTTCTCTCGGGAACTTTGTAGCAAGAGGTGATGTACAAAGAAAAGTGATTTATTTGGCTCACAGTTTTGGAGATGCAAAGGCATGGCACCAGCATGGGTGGGGCTCTTGGTGAAGAACTCATTGTTGTTGTTGTTGTTGTTAGGTGCCGTCGAGTCGGTATCCGACTCATAGCGACCCTCATAGGGTTTTCAATGGCTGACTGTTTGGGGATTGTCTTGGGAGTGGATTGCCAGGTCCTTCTCCCACTTTTGCGGTGCTGGGAATTGAACTCTGGACCTCAGAGACTGCAGCGCAGCGCTCTACCAACTGAGCTAAATCCCAGCCCGAAGAACTCATAGTGGATGGCTTTTTGACAAGAGGACAATAAAAGGGAGAGATCACATGGTGACAGGAAAAGCCAGAAAAACTGGGAGGTGCTAAGCTTGCTCCTTTAGAACAATGCTTTCATGGTGACTTGCCAGGGTTCCACAACAACTACAATTCCTTCTAAGGGAAGCATCACTAATGATTGATGAACCTCCCTCTTGGCCCCACCTCTTAAAGGTCCCATCCCCTCTTAACACACCACACTGGGGACCAAGTTTCTAATACATGACCACATCCAAAGCACAACATCTTTACATGATCTTATTCAATTATAGTATTTTTGTCAAAATAGTATAGTTTCTTAAAAATTGTTTTTTCCTCATGTAAAGAAAACCTGGATTATATCTATTATTAAACTGTAGTAGACTGTCCAGAAAATAATATAGAATAATAACAATACTCCTCTTTTTCCCTCAACTGAACTACATGCTATAAGAAACACACCAATCAGAAAACTTATTTTGGAAACTAGGAACCACCCATGACCAAAATCCCCTCTATAGTAACAATCTAAAAAGTACTTTGAAAGACGACTAAATTGGGTAACATACTAGAGGAGGATGCAAGCTTCTCATGTCACAGATAGAACAGAAAAAGAAAAATTTCCACAGGCAGCCAGAATACATAGGAAAGCAAAATCAGGAAACTCCCATATTACATTCAAAGGGTATGCACAAGTGACAGGACTCACTGGAAGTCAACTATGCCATCCCTGATAGATGAATGTGCCATAAGTAGATGCTATCCTTGAAGTTTTAGAAAGTATAATATTAAATTTTAACAAGCATAGCTTGAAGTTAGTCCTTCCTGTACATTTGTGGTTTGGGTGAAATATTCCACTAAAATGCAACTTGGTAATTTGTTCTCAATTTTTTGTTGGAATCTATTTGGAATCCCAAACCCAGGAGATGCACTGGATTATTCTTTTTTTTTCTCAGTCTCATCTGTTCTCTATCTTTACCCACCCCAAGCTCTGCCCTTGGAAGCTCATTTTTATATGCAATGTGGACGGATATTTTGCCCAGGGCTTTCAAGTAAATTCAGTAACAGCAAAGCATGCATGAGATGAGAACTGGAAAGAAAGAAAAGCTGGAATTTCCAGACAAAAGGAAACACATGGATTAGTCCATGAAATATGTATGCTTTGTGCAAATATGTTTAAAGAATGCTTCATCTCTCTAAGAGCACTATATTCAATGTGAGTGGGTAATTCTCATGAAATATCACAAATATATTTATATGAAATTTAATTTTAATCAAGATATTTTGGAGAAAGCTGTGTGTGTGTGTGTGTGTGTGTGTGTGTGTAAAATGTTTTTCCCTGCAACCTCTTTGCAAGTGGCTAGTAATGTAAATCAATGCAAACAACCTACTTGTGTGAAGGGCAACTGAAGCACTAATAAGGATCTGTGAGAAGAGTCTGCACCATGCACTGAGCCCAGTGTCAGCATAAAAGCCTGTCCATCTATCATGGAACAATGACAAAGCATCAGTCTCACTGCAGCCCATAGGGAATGTGGAATGAGGTTTTTGTGGAACTTCACACGCGGTTGTGTGGCAACCCCAATCATCTTGTGCAGACTGAGGAAAGAAATGCGGCTCACAAAAGACACTGACCCCACCTGAGAGTCAAGGGCTATGGCAATCAGACTGACTTCCCCGGTAACTGTCTCTCTTCTGTCTCCCCTGATTAGCTCATTCCATGTGTAGCTTGTGCGAGGACACAGCCTACTGTACAGAACTAACCAAATGTGTGTGGTACCAGCAGTATAGCTTAGTATTGCCCACATTTTACAGCCTGAAATCAAGGGTTCTGCACTGAAGCTGGCAGTGATACAAGAAACAGTACCAGCTAAAATTAGTTTCAGATCCAAACGAAGCACATAAAGTTAAATTCATGCTACAAACTTTTATTTTTAAATGAATTTTAATTACAAGATTAACATAGAAAGCAACACAAGCACAACATCTAATGCAGAGACAGTTAATTCTCTTTTGGTTTCCAATCCAATTCCCATCTAATGTTCTTATGTTTATTCTCTGGGTTTGATTGTGTATGTCAGTTTAATATGACATTTGTAGACACACATCTATACATATGTGTCTGCATACAAATATGTGGTATTGTGGGTTAAGAATGTTTTTAAAGGTTATATACTGTAATACATTCTTTCTTTTCCTTTCCCATATTGCATTTTTAACAATCTACCCAAGAGTGTTGGTATGAATCTAGTTCTCTTCTTTACCAACTATGGCAAACTATTCCATAGTTTGAGCATAACACAAGTTTTGTAGCCACTCTTTTGTTAATACATAATTTAGATTGCTTCTAACATTTTTGATACTAAAAGCTAGTCAGTGGGTACTATTATATTACCTCTTCATGTAGTGTTTGTAGATATGTAGATAGAATCAATATCTATAAATCATATTGTGGGAATGAATTCATTAATAATTCAAATTGCTTTGAGAGAGGTTGACTTAATTCACTCTTTCATAAATCAAAATTTAATTTGATCAAACTTTAAGCTGCCCTATTTTTACTGGTGATAGTATCTTAATGTGGTTTTATTCTTTTACTAATTTTTAGTTATATGGAGATAATTTGATATATAAATTGAAATTTTGTTTTCTATTTATTAAATTTTCCATATTATATAGCTCAATTATTAATGTTTACTTTCACTTATAAAAATACTTAAAAGAATTTGAAAATTCATTATATATTATGTATTTTGAATACTTACACATATATCTGAAAATATTTAACTTATCTTGAAATTTGTGAAGTCTGTTGTGAAAACTACTTAATTTAGGTATACTAATAATTGTTTGCATTATGGAAGGTTTTTTCTCTTTCAAAATGACTTTCGCTTCCCTTTAAACATATTTATGTTATTTATAAATACATAATATACATATATATGCTATTTTGCACATTATTTCTATAAATAAACTTCCTGTCTAATTCTGTCTTCTCCTTTTAACTCTTAATACAGGAAAGTTAGCCTTTACTGTACTTTCACATAAATTCTATTTTTTCAGTCCTTACCATTCTTTTTCTCCTTTACTCATATATTTTCAAGTAACTTACCTTTGAACTCACAAATTCTATTTTTTCTAGTTAACAAAATTGAAATTTTACTGCCTTTTTCATTTCATTCATTTTATTCTTTTGCTCCATAATTTGTGTGTTTTTAATATTTTATATATTTTTACTGAACTTTGTTTTCTGTAGTGTCTTTACTGAACCATCTCTATGTTTCTTTGAAGTTTGCTGAGTTTTCTTAAAATAATTATTTTGAACTCTTTGTGAGGAAAATATATAGACTTCCATTTCTTTAGAGTCCATTATTGGAAAATTATTGTGGTATCTTGGTGATGTTACATTTCCCTGGCATTTCGTATTTCCTGTGGTTTTTGTTGATGTCTGCAATTTGATGGACTGGTCATCTCTCACACACTTTGTGGATGGGTTTCAGTGGGGACATGCTTCTTCATACAGGTGTGTGTGAGAAGGCCAGTGAAGCTGGTGTGGCAGTTTGGGTTGTGGTGAGGTGCACTGTTGCGATTATTGCTAAGCTCCATTAGCTGAAATCAGTTTCATGAAGACTACAAGGGGTCCTCAGAGGCCAGGGCTGTGGGTCTTTAAAACAGTGATAAGGACTGTAGGAGTCTTTGGTGGAGAAGACTTCTGGGACTCCCCCCCCCTCTTTCTCTCTCTCTTTCTTCCTCCTCCTCTCTTTCACTCCCATCAGGAAAGTCATAACCAATGTTATTCTTCTTGGCACTGGTCTGACTTGCAGATGTGACTATGATGGTAGCAGTGCCAATGTCTAGTGTGCAGCTGCTATGGAGGAGCCAGGGAATTGAGATTGGAAGCACAAGCACAAGGAAGAACTGAGGCCCCAAGGTTTGAGGTAATAGTGGCTCTTATGTCTTTAACAACGGACTTTTCATCCACGTTGACAATTGTGTGAACAACATGGGATTTGTGAACAGCTGCTAAGTCCAGATCTAGGGTACAATCAGCCATGGCATCACTGTGGCTCTGAGACACAAGGTGCAAACTTGTCTGTTGTGGTGGTAGTAGTGGCTTTGGGTCCAAGATGTGGGCTCATGGATTGAAGCCATGGAACCAAAGTGTGGAGGGTGGGCACATGAGGAGATATGGCAGCTCTGGAGTTTGGAGAAAGGAAGAGCTTCTGTAATAGTGGCTGAGGTATCAGGGAGTGTCTACAGATCTGGGGTCCACGGTGTGAGCATGTGTGGAGTAACCAAGTCTCCAAGTCTGAGGCAAGGCTAGCTCACAGCATTGCTGGCTCCAGTGTCTTGGGCCTGGGTATGCCCAGAGTGGCCAGGAAATGAGGGTCCAAAACATCAGTGACTCAGTTTCAAAAGGACAAAGGCTAGCAACTGGCTTATACGCATAAAGAGGAAGTGGAGTTAAGATATTAGAAGCTTATAGGTAGATGTTTCTGACCTGATTAAAGGTTAAAGTGATGTAGAATATGAGAAAGTGGTTCCATTTCTTCTTTGAAAGCATTGAATCAAATGCTATTATTGAACTATCAGTTAATAATATTTGGCAGTCTTCTACTTGGTATTTAACACTTGATTTCTCAATTTTCCCATAATCTACAAAAGAGGTGGAGATGCAGATGGATGGGAGTGGGGGAAATAATAATAAAAAATAGCATTCATGCCTTTTTATAAAAAATATTAAAGTGTATATAAACAAAATTCCTCACATTCTCAGGGTAAAAGTTTAATATTGGACTGAATAAAAGACTATAATGGTGGCAATAGAATAAATTTCATTTTTGTTTCATTCAGCATTGCAATTAGCATAATTTAATAGAAAGAAATACATCCACCTGTTTAGATATAAATGCTCATACATTTGGGGCTGTTTCTTAACTGTTCAAAATAATTGCATCTAAATAGTTATGATAGTTTGTGAAACAAGAAAAAAGCCAATGCCAACATTTAAAATAGTTTAATATTAATGTAACCAATACTAATAAATGAAAATATTAAGCATATTAAAATTGACTATAATAAATAATAAAGAATTTAGAATGTTAGATAAATGACAGAGCAAGAAGTTGTTTTAGAGACTATAAAAGCCATATTTTATGTTAAAATTCCAAAGTTGTCTACATTTCTGATTTCTTATAGCAAATATACCTGTTTTTATAAACCCTTATGATAGGTTATTGTTATGTATATTTTATGTTGGATATTTAAGCCCTTTTCTGTGGGTTTGTCCTTTAGTAGTGATAAAAAGCATTCATTTCTTATTCTACGTGTGAAGCTTTGATACATGTCTTGGTATATTGTTGGCAAGGGATCATCAGAATGCTGATAATGGAGGAAAAGTAACTGATTTTTAAACTCTACTACTTAAGGTTTTGTTACATCCCCTTAACATGTTGAATCATGAAGCTTGTTAGTACAACAGTTACAAACATTTCCTTGAAGGCATTTTATCTGTCTACATTTCAGACAGACAAGGGAATTGGAATCTGAATACACAATGGTAGTTCTTTTCTTTATTCTTTGGGTACTAAATTTTAGAAAGCAACTCTTCTGAAACCCCTGGAATATTTTTCTTTCCGAGTATAAACTCATTTTTATTTTGACCTGGTAATGAATGCTAATGCTCTTGATTAAGAACTTGAAGAAAAATACTTGAATGCATAGCTTAAATGTTTCATGAACTAATAGCAAGGATAAGAGTTACAATCTGATATTGTATGAATTTACATTTGAAATAAATCATTACCTATTTAAACCAGATAATTACCTTTTCAATAAAATACAATGCTTTGGCATTAATCAATTTCCTAAAAATTGTTCTGGATTGCTCTCTAGGTCATTGTGCCAAATTATCTGTGACATCGTAAAAGTAATTATAGGAAATTATTCATTTTGTTGCCATGGTTTAGAAATTCCACTGTATTAAACATCTGCTGTCAGAGTTCACCCCTCCTCTCAGCCAAATGGGTCCTTTTCCCCTACATCCAAGCAACACAATTTAGATTTCCAGGATAAAATACATCCGGATAGCAGTGACTTCTCAAAACTACAATACGCCCTAAAAGAGATAAGAAAAATGTCAAAAAGTCACAAAAAAGAATGCAAATGGTATTACCAGTGTCCTTATTTCCAAACTCAGGAAGGGATTTCCACCACAGGAAGGGGCAGTGAAGGAGGAAACAAAAATGCAATTAGCTGCACAAGACCCTGGGGCCTTATCCAGGCAAATTCCTAGATCTGCAAAGCAGGCAGGATTCTAGTTTCATTACGCCCAGGCCTCTGCTTGAAGATGCCTAAGTCACATGGCTACACACTTTCTGCCTTTGGACTGCCCACAGTCAGGCATTCAGCATTCTCCATCATTGCCCAGCTTTCCATATGCATGGGGAATGCATGTCAAAAGATGAAGGAAAGATGCTCATTGCAGCCTGGACCCAAAGAAGAAGCTCCCAAGGCATGCTGAGACTTTTAATTCTTATTGTCTTCCTCCTCCTCCTCCTCCTCCTCCTCCTCCCCCTCCTCCTCCTCCTTCTTCTTCTTCTTTCCTTCTTCTTCTTCTTCTTCTTCTTCTTCTTCTTCTTCTTCTTCTTCTTCTTCTTCTTCTTCTTCTCCTTCTTCTTCTTTCTTCTCCTCCTCCTCCTTCTCCTCCTTCTTTTGAGACAAGAGCTTGCTATGTAGTCCAAACTGGCCTTGAACTCGTGGTCTTCCTGACTCATTCTCCAAGTGCTACATCACCATGCATGGCTTCATCTGTAAAATGGTCTGCCGTGTCATAGGTTTCAACCATTCTCTGAGTTGGCAGCAGAGACTTCGTTGCCATTAGTCCTGGGGGAAAGTGCATGAGGGAGGTTCAGGGTGAGTAGAGAGGGAAAGAGGACCTGGTGCAAATCCTCAGTGCTGCACTTAGAGGAAGGCCAAAGGGGGTGTGTGTGTATTGGTGAAAGCATTTTCCATTTTCCCTTATCTGCATCAGCAGGCAAAGTAGGCAGTAGCAGGAGTTGGCTGTTCATAGGAATATATTTCTCCATCAATCAATAATAAGGAGTAGAAAGGAAATAAAAGGCTGGAATAAGAAACTGAGCTATGGTCAAATCACCTGATATTTAAGCTGGGTAAATTAAGAGGGAGGTGGTATTAAACATAAGTTAAAAGAAGGACAAAATATGCATTGTAAGAATTGTACAGTAGCCATTAAATACATAGGATCTTGACAGTATGTAAACCCATATTTAAAAATCTAGAAGAAAAGCTGAAAAGTATGTATATGCCAAAAAATGTTTTAAAAGGGTAGGCACAGTGGTACACCCCCATAATCCCAGCAATTTGGGAGGCAGAGGCAGGAGGATCACTAGTTCGAGGCCAAAGGTAGACTATGTAACTTAGTGAGACCTTGTCTCAAAATGAAAAGTAAAACAGTGGGCTGAGGGTGCAGCTCAGTAGTACAGTACTTGCAAAAGATAGGTGAGGCCCAGGGTTTGATCCATAGAACTGTAGAAAAAAGCAAGCATATTAAGTTGGGGGAAGCTTCTATTGAAGCTAACTGCTCAATTAGTATTTAGTTATATTTTTTCTTAAATAAGTTTTTGTATCATTCATATTGTCTTGAAAGAACAATTATTTTTAAAATGAAACAGTTCATTTTAAAGTGGGGGGGCTAGATGGTGCTTAAGTCATTTAAAATGCAATTCCCATCTAATGTAGATAAATCATTTGCTGTTGTCTTTTTCTAGTATAATCTCATACAGCTGCATGTTCTTCATGCTGTGTGTGTGATTGATTTTGTCTTTACTGAAAATCAATTTTTTGCTTTTATTCAACTATCTTCATTGTTAGGTGCCATCAAGTTGGGTCTGACTCATAGTGCCTCTATGTACAACAGATGAAACACTACCCAATACTGTGCCATGCCTTGCACTATGTTAGTGCTTCTGTGCTATTTATATAAATGGGTTTTTAATGCCTGATTATTTTGGAACTGTTTAGGGAGTGGGCTGGCAGGTCCTTCTCCCATTTTTTTGTGGTGCTAGGGATTGAACCCAGGGCCTCAGAGTGTGTAGGGTCAGCACTTTACCAACTGAGCTAAACCCCACCCCCTAGCTAAACCCCAACCCCAATAACACCTACCTTTAGAGATGTTACAATTACATGGAAATTAAATAATTCACTTTTGAATGATGGATGGACCATTGAAAAAATGAGAGATAAAATTTTTAAAATTCATAGATATGGGATATGGCAAAGGTAGTATTGTGAGGAAAATTCATAGTTATGAATGTTTGGGTCAAAAATCAGAGAAAACTCAAATAGATAGCTTAATGATATCTCCTGAGATGTTAGAAAAACAACAATAAGCCAGTCTTCAGGTTAGTAGTTCAAAATAAATAATAAATATCTAAGCAGAAATCAATGAAATGGAATCTTATAGAACAATACAAAGAACCAAGGCAACTAACAGATACCAATGAAATACAGAGGATCATAAAAGATTACTTTGAAAAATGCCGTTTTTGTTAGGTGCTGTTGAGCCAGGTCTGACTCATAGAGACCCTTACAGGTTTTTCAATGGCTCATTGTTTTGGGATTGCCTCAGGAGTGGATTATCACATCCTTCTTCCATGAGAACATATACTCCCCCCCCCAAAAGGAAAACACAGATGAAATAGATAAACTCCTTAACTATGTGACAGGAAAATTAAATCTAGGGGATATAAATAATTTAAACAGACCAATAACAAGAAAAAAATTGAAGTAGAAATAAGGAACCTCCCAATACAGGAAAGCCCAGTTCCCAATGGGCTTCCAGAAAAATTTCATCAAATTTTGAAAGAAGAATCAATATTTATCCTCCTCAAACTACTGCATAAAATAAGAAATGAAGGAATACTTCCAAACTCATTCTGTGTAGCCTGTATCACCCTGCCGTCCAAACCAGATAAGGTCACAACAAGGGAAGAAAAACATAGATAAATTTCCATGGTGAACATAGATCCATAAATCCTCAATAAAATATTTGCAAACCAAGAGCAGCAAAATGTAAAAATGATCATACACCATGATTAACTGGGTTTCATTCCATAGATACAGGTCTGTTTCAATATATGTGAATCAATAAATGTAGTACTGCACATAAATAAATTCAGAGACAGATATCACATGATCATCTCAATAGAGCAAAAGCCTTTAACAAAGTTCAACTTACCTTCATGATGAAGGCCCTGAAGAAACTGAGAATAGAAAGAACATACAGCAGCAATATCACAAAGGCTATTTATGACAAAAATATGGTGTTGTTAGGTGTCATTGAGTCATGTCTGCCTCAGAGCAACCCTTGTAGGGTTTTCAATGACTGCTTGATTTGGGAGTGGACTGCCACATCCTTCTCCCAAAGACAAACATATGGACAACATTATACTAGATTGGAAAAAATGAAAGTATATCTTCCAAAATCAGGACTGGGATGAAAGTGTCCACTCACTCCATTCTTATTCAATATAGTGATTGACATTTTGGTAAGAGCAATAGGACAAGAAAAATAAAAGGAAACAAGTCAAAATATCCCTATTTGCAGATGACATGATCCTATACTTTAAAGACCCTCAGGACTCCACTGGAAAACTCTTAGATCTGATAAGTACCTTCAGCAAACTAGCAAAGTAGCAAGATAAAAAATCAATATTCAAGCACAGTAGCATTCCTATATATCAATAAAGAAAATAAACAAGAAATCAAAACAACAATCCCATTCACAACAGCCTTAAAAGTATGTAGGAATAAATCTAACCAAGGAACATAAAGACCTCTACAATGAAAAAATCAAATTACTGAAGAAACTGAAGAAGAAACGAGTAGATGGTAAGACTTTCCTTGGTAATGTATCAGAACAATTCATATAGTGAAAATGGTTCTACTACCAAGAGTGATCTAAAGATCCAATGCAATCCTCATCAAAATTCCAATGACACACTTCATAGAAATAGAAAAAAACCATCCTAAAATTCATATGGAAGCACAAAACACATAGAATGTCCAAAGCAATCCTAAGGAGAAGGAGCAATTCAGGAAGCCATCACAATACTTGATATCAAATTATATTGTAGGGCTATAGTAACAAAAACAGCTGAGGCTCCACAAAAATAAGTATGAAGATCAATGGAAAAGAAGAGAAGACCCAGAAATAAACGACATATTTACAGCCACCTGATTTTGACAAAGTGCTAAAAACACACATTTGAGAAAAGAATGTTTCTGCAACAAATGGTGCTGAGGAAACTGGACATCCACAAATAGAGGAATGAAAGTCAATCCACATCTTTCACCATATGTGAAAATAAATTAAAAATGGAACAAAGTTCTTAGTGTAAAACGAGAAATTTTGAAAAGTCTAGAAGCAAATGTGGGGACATACTTCAACATGTAGGTATAAGCAAGTACTTTCTTAAAAGAAATCCAATATTCCAGAAAAGAGTAGCAAGAATTAGCAATTGAAATTACATGAAATTCAAAAGTTTTTGTACAGCAAAGGAAAATAATGAGTAGAGTAAAGGGAGATATTACAGAATTAGAGAAAATCTTTGCCAGCTATATATCCAACAGAAGATTAATATCTGATATATGTATATATATATATATATATATATATATATATATATATATATATATATATATAATGTCAACAAATTAAATACTTTAAAAACCCAATCAATAAGTGGGCAATGGAACTAAGCATAAAGTTCTCAAAAGAAGCTATACAAATGGCCAATAAATATAGCTTAAAATGTTCAACAGCCTTAGCCATCAGGAAAATGCCAATCAAAACTACAGTGAGATTCCATCTCACTCCAGTGAGAATGGCCAGCATCAGCAAAACAAAAAACAAAGAATACTGGCAAGGATATGGGAGAAAAAAACTCTTTCACACTGCTGCTATGACTTAGTGCAGCCATTATGAAAATCAGTATGGAGTTTCATCAGAAAACTAAATATAGAACTACCATTTTACCCAGCTATACCACTCCTGAGTATATACTCAAAGGAATCTAAGTCATCATATCATAGAGACACTTGTACTTTCTTGTTCATTGCAGCCTTGTTCACAATTGCATAGACATAGAATTAGCCTAGATGGTCATAAAAAGATGAATGGGTTAAAAATGTGATCCATATACAAAATGGAATATTATTCAGTTGTAAAGAGAATAAAATTAGATCATTTGCAAGAAAATAGATGGAAGTGGATATTTTTTTTATGTGAAATAAGCCAGACTCAGAAAGTGAAATACCATGTTTTCACTCATATGCAGAAACTAGATCTATCTTAAAAGGAAATATATTTATATATGTATATATATGTATATGCGGGCTGGCATTTGGCACAGTTGGTAGAGGGCTGCACTGCAGTCTCTGAGGTCCCGAGTTCAATTCCCAGCACCGCAAAAATGGGAAAAGGGCCTGGCAATCCACTCCCAAGGCAATCCCAAAATAGTCAGCCATTGAAAACCCTATGAGGGTCGCTATGAGTCGGATACCGACTCGACGGCACACAACAACAACAACAACATATATGTATATACATACATATGGGTATATATATACACACACACATATATATATGTATACACATATATATATTTGCATGTATCTAAGATTGGAAAATACAAGGGGGCTATTCTAGAGAAGGAGAGGATTAGTGATAGGATAAGGGGAGCAATATAGGTAGTTATGAGGGAGAAAGGAAGTGCAAAGTACATGATACAAATGCATGAAAATCCCATAATGAAACTCATTATACTTTATGCAAATTAAATAATGATAATAAAAGTAAAGAAGAAATAATTAAATAAAGTTAAGTAATGTGTCAAATTAAGAGTGATGTTTTTAAATGATATATACATGGTGATGAGGGTAATTTGTAGATGATACACTAGTGCTCACATTCATTCAGAAGTATTCAAAAGAAACTTGTTCAAAGACACCTCTGTGATGCCACAATTGATTTTCATGCAAATTTCATGTTGTAAAATTTAATAGCAAAAGAGAAATGTTTCATTAATTAAAAGAAGAAATTCATCTCTGAGTTTTTCAATTCATTTGTTGATTAAATTACTTTCAATAAAGTGACTTATTTTCAAGGTCAAAGGATTTCCAGCACACTAAATAGAGCATTTCTCCTCTAAATAATAGGTATTAAATGTACATACTTATTACTAAAAAATCTGTAAATCACTTGAGACCATAGCACATTTTATTTTTATTTTCATATCATGTCTTATCCAAAGGCACAATGACAATATATTGAGTTATAAAATCCACTTGACTTTAATTTTCCATCTAGGAATTAGGTAGCATCTCATTTAAAAACAGGTGCAACACTGGACAAGACAGAGCGATTGGTTTTATAACGTGGCTTGAGTAGGAATAAGGAAACAATATGAAACAGAAAGCAGATTGGTTAATATAAACTGACTTATAAGGATTAACACAAATGGACTTTCTTAAAACTGACCTGTTTGGTAGTTTGGCAATTATCATTCTTTAGAATGTCAGGAAAACAGCTTAGTTTGGGTTGGTGTTGTAGGACTTCAGTGTGAATGACTTCAAGTTGGTTTTATGCATGTGACCTTGTGCAGGAGCTCTGGCCAAATTATAGTCTCCTATGGACTTCATTTAACTTTCTTATATATACTCAAAAAACACATTTCCACAGATAGTGTTGAAAAGAGCCATTATTTTTGTTGATTTCATTTTGAAGAAATAAAGATACTCAAATAATGTTCAGCTGAAACTCTACTTCTATATTGGTTGGATACATTTATTCTGTTTGTACCTGAGATAAAAATGTACACTCAACCTAGATACAATCACTGTTTGAAATGAACCGACAAAGGTTCCCAAACACAATAACTCCTCTTCCCAGACTTCCTGCAGGCTGCTGTGTTCACGATGGCCCATGGTAGACAGCAGTTCCAGCAGTATGTTATTTCTCTTTCATCAAATGCCAGGAGAGTCCCTGGATTGCGAAGGACTTGGTAAGCAGAGCTCTATCAAAAAGAATATTCTGTTTGGCAGTATATATTTGAAGTAACTCTTGTTAGAGCACAGAGAATTCTATTTTCTTGCATTCTTCAAAACAGCAACATGATGTCTTCCTTTTTCTTTTTCTTTTCTACTTCTCTAAATTCTTGCATGCCTTCCCACATTCTATAAGGATCCTGAACAATAATGCAACTGAATGATTTCATACTACTTGGTATACTAGTTGTGTTAATTACTTGGAAAGAATACCTTTAGATTTAAAAAATCAGCACTTACAAGATTTCTATCTTTAAAATTTAAAATAACTTTGTAATATATTTTGTCCAATGTTACTGTATACTGCAAAATTTAGGATGAAATTTTACTGATACTTGTGCATTATTACAGCATTTCATGTATTAAAATTTTTGCAGATATCCACAGATCACAACACCTAGAGCTATTGGTAAAGTGAAAAAATCTTACTTGAGAGAGAAATAAAATTAATTAATTAATTAATTAATTATAACTGATTAAAATGAATAAAGTTAATACAATTAATTCATTATATTAGAAAAGGTGGTTGAAGAGTATTTCTATGTTAATAACAAAATTTGTTTTTATAATGATAGCTATTATTTTGAAAGAAAGTTTCTTTTTGAAAACCAATGATGCTCAGTATGTAACCCTATATATTTCTCACTCAAAAACATGTAAGAGTCTATAAGAAAACAACTCTTACTTTGAACAACTACTTTGGAAAACCTCTTAGACGTTTTTTAAAAAATTAGATGAAATTGACACAATATACAGCTAACCATTAATCATATACACTTCAGTGGCATTTACTGCATTCAAAATGTTGCGCAGAAACCATCTCTCTCTAATGTCAAATCTTCCAGTACACCTGGTGCCCATTCCTCCTTCCCTCCTCCTGTCATCTCCAGAAATTTCCCAGACCTTTTGTCTGTCTTCTTCACTAAGTTTGATTATTTTGTGGTTAATACAAGTTGTACTATAGACCAGTTCTTCCTTCTCTTTTACAGCTCAATAATATTCCATTATTTTCATTTATTATAATTTATTTATACATTCATCTATTATATCCTGGACATCTACCTTTTGGCTGCTATAAGTGCTGCTATACACATTTATAGATAAATTCTTTATGGATATGTGTTCATTTCCCTTGAATATATAGTTATGAGAGATTGTTGACTCATGTTGCAATTCTATGATAACATTTTGGGAACTGCCCAAGTGTTTTCTGTAATGGCTGTGCCATTTTACATTCTCAACAGCAATGTATGAGTGTTTAGTTTTCCATATCATCCCCAACACTTGTTATTTTATATTATTTTGCTGAGAGCCATCCTGGTGGGTATGAAGTGAGATTTCACTGTGATTCTAATTTGTATTTCCTTTCAATGCCTTTGACTATTAGGATATCTTCTTTGGAAAAATATCAATTCAAGTCCTTTGCCCCTTGTTAAAAATTGGATGTCTCAGGGAGGGTTGTTAAACTGTATCTTTTTTAGTGGCTTACAGATGCTAAACCTTGGTCTAAAATGATATTTGGTGAAGAATAGGATCATGACCATGTTTTAGGCAGAAATTAGTACTTTCTGGCTAATTCAAAGCACACAGCTACTGTGTTGGGATGCTGCTTGCCAGTGGGTCTTGCCGTGGACTGTGGGGTGTGGATGGAACCTCTTCCCCCATGCACCAACACTGCTGGATCTATGCAACAGTGAAGCACAGGAAGATTGAAAATATTCCTCATATCTTATGTTCATGGTCTATATTCTGGATTCACACCTGTCTAGACCACCTAAAAGAAAACACAAACCTTATATAAGGAAAAAGAATGCAAATCTAGAGGATTGTGTCACTTTAGGAATAAGACTAGATTCATCTTTTATAAAAATTTCTTTTAGCAAAATGAAAAATTTTTAGCAATTTCACCCTAATGTAGAACAGCTGACTATTGTAAAAAAGGAAACAATCCCAAAATAAGAAAATTACATAATGACTAAATATAAAGCTCTACAGGGCCAGTATTCATCAGCCTGGATGCTAAGGAGTAAATCAGAGGAAAAGTTTAAAAAGTTAAAGATGTCAGACGAGAAAAACATGTTAAGTTAAGGAGAAGTTCTGATCTGCATAAAGTACAGAAATAAAGTGAAAGAAGGAAAGTAATAAAAAAGAAGGAAAACTTTTATAGAACAAGAGGAAACTATGAATTTTCAGACTGAAAGAGCTGCACATCTAATATTAAGTATACTAGTACTAAAATATAACTAGGTGAAAAATTTCAATTTCAGGACAAAAAAGGAACATCTTTTAAAAAATTGGAAAATAGTAGTTTCAATTTTATTAACGCCCACATTCCCAGAGGAGTTGGTGTTTAGTTCAATTGGTAGAGTGCTGCTCTGTGCTCTCTGAGGCCCGGGGTTCGATCTTCAGCACTGCATAAAATGGGAGAAGGACCTACCTGGAAGCTCACCCCTGAAAAAATCTTGAAAGAATCAGCCCTTGAAAACCCTATGAAGAGCAGAGAAGCACTGACAGAGTGCTGGGCATGGCAGTGTTGGGGAGTGTTTTGTTCTGTTGTACATAGGGTTGCTATGAGTTGGACCAACTGGATGGCATCTAACAACAAAACAACATTCCCAGAACAACACAGTGCCTGGCTCAATAAATATTATGCATAGTTGTTAATTTACTGAATGAGTGAATAAATGAATGAAGTTAAAATCAGGAGGCCACATGCCTAGCCATATCTCACTCAAGTTCAGTATGGAGATTTGAGAATTGTAAATCTATCATTATATAATCAGGTAAAAATATCATTTGAGAGGAAAGGCATCATAAGTTAAAGATATAAACTCAGGACACATTTGCCAAAGAATCTTCCTGAGAACAAAATAGCTACAAAGAGACTCTGCAAAAAAATAAATTACAAGGAGAACCCACCACTACGTGAAGAAAAAAATGAAGAGTAACAAAGATTTAGAATGAAAGATGTTATCCAACCACCTAAGAATCAAAGTAAGCATTTTAGCTGAAGTAATAGAACACTCTCATAAAGTGTAAAAAATTGGGATATTAAAGTCAAATTTAAACTGCAAAAGCATTGGTAAATAGGAAAAACTGGGCAAGTTAGAAGGAAGGTCTGACTCTCTGGAGTCATTCATAGCTCTCTTCCCTCCTGCAGTCTTGCTCTGGCCCTGTGTCTTCCCTTGTCCTTCATAGCCTGGGCCAATTTGAAGAACTTGAATAAGAATTCTAGTTGCCACATAGTATATGCCTCAGCTCAGGCCTCTGGGGTCTCTCCAGGTGCTTCCCTGCAGGTTGTACATTCCTGATAGGAAGATTGCAAGAATAACACGTCCTCACCACATCATATCTGGGCTCCTCTACCCCAGCACTCACGAAATTGGCCTTGATTACTTTGAATAAGGTAGCACCTGCCATTTCCCCACCATACACTTTTTAATAAGCTTGTCATAAATGATAAGTATTAATTATCTGTGGATCAATACTTTGAAAATTTGTCAACAAGGTGTTCTCATGGAAGGTTCATGGAGCTGTGGGGCAGTCCTGGGGAGCTCTGAAGCTGGTATGCTTGGCCCTTCAGATGTCTGGAATTGGGAGGGGGGCCCTACCCACCAGCACTGACATGGCTCTGGGGATGGGCTGCCTCTGGAGAAGTGGTGTAGCCATAACCGTGGCAGTTCTTGTCTTGTAGAAACATCTTGAGGGGAAATGCAGTCCCAAGCTCCCCACTGTCCCCATGCCTGGACCTGGTGGATGGAGCTGGAGGAGAGGTGTTCCATCCTGGAAAAGGCAGGAGGGACTGGGTGACACACGCCTGCTGCTGAAATAGGAGGGCACAGTGTTCCTTAAGATCAGAGAGATGCAAACACAAGGAAAGTAGGCTGTGTACAGGACTGGTAGAGACCAGGTCAGACTGTCCACTGCAGCTGAGGCTGAGAATTCCCTGAGCTGTGACCTGTGACAAAGGCAAGAATGTACTTCAAGCACTTGTTACAAAATACTGACACCTGAATTTCCTATGTTCCTTGTAAGTTGATTTATCTGTGGTACAGGGGAAATATTTGAACAGAGAAATACCAGATGAAGGCACTTTTCAATACTCAGGGTCGCAAGGGAGAAAACCTATGTGTGGTGGGTGGAATAATTGCAATTTTCCTGTCAGTTGGTATGAGAAGTGAAATGTCACCTTCTTGCATAATAAATAAATAAAATTTCAATATTTAAGACCTCATCAGAGATGTGTCACAGAGTAACATTAATTTCTTGATGCCTTGAGGGCACTCTGTTGCTATTGGTGGCCTTTGACTGCTAAATGCTTAGTTGAATTAAATAAAGGCTTACGAAGTCTGCAATTTCTGATCAAAAAATGAGATAATGTTTAACACGACATCTTGAAAAAAAGGCTTGTCATACTTTCTGTTTAGAAATATTTGGATAACTATGTTTAAATTAAATGCTTCTTCAGTGTTTAACCTTTGATTCTGTCTCATTTTACATTTAGCAGAGGTTAATATATTTTAACCCTATATGGCTGTCAACTTGTCATGCTGTTGGAGTTTCTGTGTTGCTGTGATGCTGAAAGATATGCCACTGGTATTTGAAATACCAGCAGGGCCACTTACAGTGGACACATTTCAGCTGAGCTTCCAGACTAAGACAGATTTGGCAGAAGCACTGGGAAGCCCACTTCCAAAACAATGTGCCATTGAAAACTCCATGAATAGCATAGCGGCACTGTCAAATATAGTGCTGGAAACGAGCCCCCCAGGCTGAAAGGCATTCAAAAAATGACTAGAGAAGAATTGCCTCCTCAAAGTAGTTGTTATTTTTGTTAGGTGCCATTGAGCCGGGTCCAATTCACGGCAACCCTATGTATAACAGAATTAGACAGTCCTTGATGCTGTACCATGCCTTGCATATCACTGTTTCTCTGCTATTCATAGGGTTTTCAATGGCTGATTATTTCATATTTGTTTCAGGCATGGATTGCCTCATCCTTTAATCCAGAGCCTCAGAGAGTGCACAGCATCATTCTACCAAATGAGCTAAACCCCAGTCCCCTCAAAGTACAGTCAACCTTAATGATGGGAATGGAGTAAATCCCCTGGGACCTCCTTTTTCTGATGTGCCACAGCTCAAAATAAGAAAAATAGTGGCTGCATCATTGGGCTCAAACATAAAAAGATCATGAGCACAGCACAATGCTGGGTAATGCTTCAGTCTGCTATATTTAGCTCAGTTGGTAGAGCACCACTCTGCAGTCTCTGAAGTCCTGAGTTTGATTTCCAGCACTGCAAAAATGGGAGAAGCACATGGCAATCCATTCCTGAGGGAATCCCAAAACAACCAGCCATTGAAAACCCTATGAGGGTTGACTATGAGTTGGACACAACTGGACGGCACCTAACATCAACATGAGTTGGATCCGATTCTACACCACCTAACAACAACTATACATATGCAACCAAATGAAACTGCATGTTGAATATGCATAGTGAACTTTAACTTTTCTCAAAGTTGATGCTTTTGTGAATCCTTGTATTTCATATATTTTATCTATTACCATTTATTATATTAAATGAAACTAAAAACACTTTCAAATGATGTTTATTATTTATTGAAAATCACAAGAATAGTCACAGTGTTACCATAAAAAGTAAAGAAAATAAGCATATTTTCTGAAAAAAAGATATAGAATCAGAACAGTGTTATTGCTTTATATTTTTGCAAACATTTTAATGCATGATTTAGAGAAGTTGGCTGCATTCTCATATCCACCTGTGCTTTCAG
Source organism: Pedetes capensis (assembly GCA_007922755.1). NCBI lineage: Eukaryota > Metazoa > Chordata > Mammalia > Rodentia > Pedetidae > Pedetes > Pedetes capensis. The sequence continues at coordinate 28,062 of VMDO01006812.1, forward strand.
TCATTAGCCATACAGTGTTTTTGTTGAGACATGAAAATTTAGCTTTATGCAGAAGTATATTGGGTACGGAGAATTTTTTAATTAACCTTTTTTGTTTTAAGATAATTATAAGTTCACATGCAGATGTTAGAAAAAATCCAGAGCAATCCTATGTACCCTTTGTCCAGATTTTCCAGACTAAGAACATCTTGCAAGACTATAGCATGATTGTCGTAGCCAAGATATTAATGTTGATGGAGTTAAAATGCAGAATGTTTCTATCACCAAAAGTATACAAATATTCCTCTTCTTGCCCTTTTATAGTGGGATCCACATCCCATCTTCACTCTTGGCAGCCATGGGTCTCTTCTCCCTGTCTATAATTATGCGACTGTAAGAATATTATATAGATAGAATGGAAACTTCTGGGACTGGCTGTTTTCACTCAGTACAATTCTCTGTAGCTCCTTTGAGGTTTCTCTCTGTATTAATAGCTCCTTTTTATTGATGAGTGTTATTCAGTGGTATGGTTATACCACTGTTTGCTTTGAAGGACATCTAGATTGCTTTGATCTCATGAATAATGCTGCTAGAAACGTCAATGTACAGGCTAGTGTGTGAACAGATGAATCATAAGGTAATTGCATGTTTAGGTCTTTAGAAACTGCCAAACCATTTTCCAGAGTATCTATACCATTTTGCTTCCCCAGCTGCAATTTATGAGTAATTAAATATTCCCTAATACTCATCAGCATTTGTTGTCACTTTTTAAAAAAATTAATGCCAAGAGGTGTAAGGATTCCAGTGTGGCTTTTAATCATCATTTTCCTAGTGGCTATTGATAATAAATAACATATCAGTTGCTTATTTACTTTATTACATCATTCATATTAAAATTCCCAGTCATATATTTTGCCCATCTTCTGATCAGATTGTTTTATTATTTACTGTTGAGTTTAGATAATTCTTTAGATACTATTTATACAACAACAAAACAACATACTAATCCTTTTTTGAATATGTGGTTTGAAAATATTTATTCCCAATCCATAGTTTGGTGTTTTTACCCTTTAAACACAGTTTTTGGTACAGCAAAGGGTTTTAATTTCCATGAAACCAATTTTATCAATTGTTCTTCTATTATTTCCTTGCCTGGGAGTATATCCTAAACACACTCCTTTTGGAATTTTTTATGCTAAACATTTTAGAGTTTTACATTTTATATTTAAGTCTCTGATACACTTTGAGTTAATTGTTATATAATAATTTTGTATGGTGTTAGTTTAAGAATAATTTCATATATGATAGAGATTGAAGGTTTTTCTCTTCCTTTTTCTGCCTGTGAATGTCAAATTCTACAGATCCATTTATTTATAAAGCTATTTTGCCAACATTGAATTGTTTTTAAAGTTTTGACAAATTTGTTCATATATATTTTCCTGGGTTTATTTCTGGGTTGTTTACTCTGTTCTATTGATCTGTGTATTTCCCCTTGCTCAAATACCACCAAACACTGATTAGTATAACTCCATAATTCATTTTAATATTAAGCTGGTCAATTCCTAATATTTAACTCATTTTTCCCCCCATACTTGAGTGTTGAACCCAGGGGCCTCACACATACTTTGCAAGTCTATCACTGGGCTACACTCTCAGCTCATTTTTATTTTTATTTTATTTTTTATCTTAGGGCAGTGTCTCACAAACTTATGCAGGATGCCTCTGGCTTTGAACATTTAATCCTCCAGCAACTGCCTCCTGAGTCACTGGGCTCATAGGCGAGAGCTCCCGTGCACTCAGGCTTCAAAATGATTTTGGCTATTCCAATTCTTTTGGGGTTTCCACAGGGAATTTGACCTTATCACATATTGCCTGGACATCAGGCCTTATACCAGAACACTGGTGAAAACCTCCATGAACACTGACTCTTGTATTCTCCCTGCCTGTAAAACCAGCACCACATAATGATACCAAGGTCTGCTCCTAGCTTGAGAAGTAGCAGGGCCTCTTTGGATTTTGGCTGTAGCAGTCACTGTGTACCTAGACTATTGAACTCAGGAATACTTCTCTACGCCTTGTGAGTAGGATGCCTTGGAGGCTCTCTCTTTGAAAGGAATGTCTTTCAAAAGAGTTTGTGGTTTCATACCCTAGGGCTTTCATTAGGTGGCAATCATCAATTCCTGATTTTCCATCAAGTCCTCTTTTCTCTTATTGTCCCAGTGTAAAGCACTCAGGGTTTCTTTTCCTTTCTTTATCATTTTTGCTGGTCTGGGGATTGAACCCAAGGCCTTGTGCATGTAAGGCAAACACTCCACCACTAAGCTACATCTCCAGCTCAGATTTTCTTTAATGGCACTAATCTCTTTAACACTTTGTTCATATGTCCTTCATCTACAACTTCAACCAGGTTCACATTTCTTTTCAGAGTACATTCTTCAAGTCTTTCTTCTCTGCTTTGTGTCCTTTGTTTTCTCTCACCATAACCCTGGCTAAAACCTAGCCAGTAGTAACCATGACACAACCTAATTGCTATACTGTCTTGAAATTTCCTCTACTAATTAGTACATTACTTTAGAATTTAGTTTCAAATTATCAGTATATGGACAGAATACAAACTCTTTTCCAGACTGTAAAATGAACGACCTTTATCCCAATTCCCAGTAGAGTCTTCATTCTCATCTGACACCTCATGAATCTGACCTTCAGTATCCACATTTCTATTCACATTCCAGTCTTTTGAGCTCCCACTAGAACAATCCATTAAGCTCTGCTTATAGTACACTAGGGATTCTTTATCCCACATCTCAGAACTCTTCCACATTCTTCCCAAAATGAGGTCCAAATGCCTAAGGACCACATCACCAGTTTTGGGAACAGCAATGACCCCACTCCTCTGGTACCAATTTTCTATATTGGTTAGCTACAATGCTGTGACAAAATACCTGAAATAAATGATATAATGGATGATGGATTTATTTTACCTCATAGTTTCAGAGTTTTAGTCCACATTGGCAGGGAGGGCATGGTAGAGCAAGTAGCAGGACTATGTGACAGAATAAAACTGCTCACATCATCTGCTATTGTGTGAGCAGACAGAGACTGACTAGAACCAAAGGCCTGTGTAAAAACCTTTAAAGTCTCACCACTAATGCTGCAATTCCACAAGGTAGGTCAAACTTTGCAAAGTTCTACAGCCTCCCACAATAGCACCACCCCCTGGGGATTTAGCACTCAAACATGAGCATTAGAGTTTATTGTATAATAAAACTGTAGTGCTCTTTCTGGCTTCTGTCTCACCATAGGATCTTCCCCTTTTGCATGGGCTCCTGCCATGGTGCTATCCACAATGAGATTCTCACCAGGCTAATCCAATGTACTTCCATGGCCTTGGACCTCCACAACAGTGAACCGAATTGACCTCTTTTCTTTACAGAATGCTAAACTTCAGGTATACCTGCAGCTGTAGCCCTGTGGCATCTGATCCTGTCAGATTTTGGAAGCTAAGCAGAGTTGGGCCTGGTTAGTACCTGGATGGGAGACCGCCTGGGAACACCAGAAGCTGTAGGCTTGGGAGAAGGATCTGGCAACCCCCTCCCAAAAATAAATCTGCCATTGAAAATCCTATGAACAGCAGAGAAGCACTGACAATAGTGTATCCCCTGTTGTACAGAGGGTCGCTATGAGTTGGATACCTAACTTGATGGCACCCAACAACAACAACAACAACAACAACAACAACAACAACAACAAATTTCAGGTATTTTGCTATAACAATGGAAAATAGATTAATAGAAGGCACCATCTCATTTTTTATGATAGCATGAAGTTTAAGTTCCATTCATTCAAAGAAAAGGCAGCCACTTAACAATTTATGAGTATTTTTCCTCAATATCCCTGCCTAGGAATGTCAAATTCCAGGTAACAGTTTCATTACAGAGAAAGATATATGGTTATTTATTCCATCCTGAGATATGTACTCTAGTAGATTGGAAGGCATGAGTAATATCTATGTACTTTTGTGCCAAGTTATTTTTTAAATAGAAAACACTTTGTTTTTATTTTATTGGTTTTATTTCTTATCAATGAATTGAGCCATGACCAAGAGAAGATTTTAAGTTTTGACATGGCTGTATTCTACAATTGCATAAACCTGGCACTTACTTCTTGCTACAGGATGAAACACAGGAACAGAGGGCAGAATGTCTTTAGACGTGCAGATCCTGATCTTTTGGCATTCTATCTGGAGACATGCAGAATAATGGCATGTCCATACTTACTGTGGATCTGTGCTCCTTGAGAGGGACATCTGGTCTCTGTAGCATCTTTCTTGGAGGGACAAACCTTGTAGTAACTTGCAGCAAGATATCAGAATTTGGGGCTCAGATATAAAGCTGTGTGGTTTTAGGTGGCTCCTCATAGCACAAGGAGATATAAGAGCAAGGTCTGTCTTTGCAAACCCATTTCCAGATACTCTCAGACAAATCCTTTGGGGTACTTCAGCATACACTATTTCCCACAGTCCATCCACTTCCTCAACAAAGATAATCCTTTCTATTAAAGCCGAAGATTTGTTGATTTCCCTTATGTAAATTAAGAAGAGAGGGTTATTCACTTCCTGCCACCTCTATTCTTACATGAACCAAGCAAATGCTGGTTGTTCCCAGTAATTCAAAGGGCATATTCCCTGTTGTTGAACAGACAAGTCCCAGATCAACATCTGCCTCAGAAATTGCTGAACTGCCAGCTCTGCCAGTGAGGAGGTCTCTCCTGATGGTAGATAAAAGTGGAAATTAGTTCATTTCTGCTTGAAAGCCATGCCCCTTCCTCTAGTTTCCCTTAAGAGTCTATGTACCATGTAGAGGTATCCAAGCCTGAGGTATGTACATTACTTTCCATGTTAATCAGCCAGTATCCTAACATGTTGGGTCATGATAGGAGCTGAGATAAGGCATGTGGCTAGAGTATTAGTTTTTTACTCACCCTAGAGACCACCAGATTTTAAAGTTCAGGATTCTTCTGCTAATGGAACAGGATTTTTCACCATGGTCAAGGGTAAGAGAGTCCACTTAGTGCTGAGGAGAAGGCAATTGAATACGAGTTTAGGGAAATGATCAACTCTGTCACAGGAAGCCCTTTTCCTCGTTCCCATGTTTTGTTCCTACATGCACAAGAGCTCTGCCAAGGCAGATGTGGTACTGGACGTTGTAAATGAAATTGGGAGAGGGCAAGGTCTCAAGGAATGGGGAAAGGGTCTGACCTTGATGCTTTTTTTTAAAGACAGTTTAAGGCAATGCAGGCATGCATGCATCTTAGAAGAGCAGGGAAGACATTTCTAGAAGAAGAGCTCACTAATCTCTAGATGGAGCTTCTTATCTTTTGATTGATTCTCTTTTTACTTTTCTTACATATTTCTTGTTCATTTATGTTCACACATTCCTAGAAACTTGACTATCATTGAGCATGATTGTAGATTCATCTGTAGCAGGCCAAGCCAGCTAAGCTCTGGAGACTCCCAGATAGATGTACCGCCATGTGCCAAGTCTCTGCTAAGCCTGCTTTTACTAGTCAACCTGGTAACTTGACCACATTCTTTGGTTCACTTGCCTTCCCTCCTTTTAATGTCCTATTCATTTTTCCCATATATATGTAATGCTTACGTCTCCACGTTCCCCCATATAGCTGCTTCCAACCATCATAGTCACATTATAAGTATTTTTTACTGGGATGGCCATATCAACCCCATCATGATGATCAGTCTAGATTATTCATTTTTAAATAGATTTCTCTGTATTAATCTTGTCCTACTCACTGCTGACTATACACACTGTTTCCTACTAGAAATTTTTATAAATGAACAACTGGAGCTTAGGTATGACACGACAGCTCTCCCTGATGGGGGCTGTTTCCTTTTTCTGATTCTCCCAAAGCTCAGATGATATCAAAAGCTCTATTAGTCAAAGTGAGGGGATTTAAGACATACAAGAAGTTAAAGGACAATTTCACAGAGATGATTTTAGTCTGGCACTCATTTCTCAGGAAATTCACTGCCTTGAGATTTCTTAGGTCTATTCACTTAGGAATGTGAAAGTTCCATAGAGAGGTGTGGCTGCCAAATTTTCACCAATGACCACTCATTCTCAGACTTAGTGGCCTCTAACACCTTCTTGGAGTGTTATCTTCTACTCCTGGTGGCCCTTACCCATCAGAACTATATCAGATACTCTCATTCAGCTTAACTCTGTAGAGGAACTAACTAAAGGAACCATTAATGGCACCAGTTGGTGCTGCCTAGAGTTCCTGATATAAGATGAAGACATGCACAGATCCTCTGTCTTGTTGGCTACTTTTAAAAATGTATAAAAATTCTATTTATTATTTGCTTTTATTTTAGGGTGATGTCTATGGATTCTAGGAAAGTGGTAGAAACAGCTCAACACTGTTGTTGTTAGGTGCCGTCAAGTCGAGTCCGACTCATAGCGACCCTATGTACAGCAGATCGAAACACTTGCCGATTCTGTGCCAGGCAAACCATCTATGTTTAAGCCCATTATTGCAGACACTGTGTTAATCCATCTGGTGGAGGCAAATAGACCATAGATTACAAGGGACAAGAATGGGAGTAAACCTACATGGATGAAGTAAACATGGGTCTCAGGGGTTGATCACTCTTAGCTTAAGTCCCACTGCTCTAAGAAGATTACCTTAAATTGGATTCCCTAGACTTTTCAGACAAGGATTGAAAATCATCTAAGTAGTTCATTTGGCACATAGGGTTCAGTGATAGATTATCAGCAGTATGACCCCTAATATCACTGCATCCCCACACAGACACGACATGTTTATTACCAAAAGATGGAGCCTATTTCTGCTGTCTTTGAATCTAAGCTGGCTCTGTGTTTTGTTTTGACCAATATAAAATGGAACAGGTAGGATTCTGAGACTTCTGAGCCCAAATTTAAGAGTAGGGCAAGAAGGATTCATCACAGCAATATTTTTTCTTTCTCTCTCTCTTTCTTTCTCTCTCTCTCTTTCTCTTTCCTTCCTTCCTCCTTCCTTCCCTCCCTCCCTCCATCTCTCCTTCCTTCCTTCCTCTTTCTTTCTTCTCTCTCTCTCTCTCTTTCTTTCTTCCTTTCTTTCTTTCTTTCTTCCTTTCTTTCTATGTTTCTGGACAAGGTCTTTTTGTGTAGCACAGCCTGGCCTTGAAATTATGATCCTCATGTCTCAGACTCCAAAGTGTTGGGATTACGGGTATATATTAATATTCATGCTTAAGTATTATTTTTTAAATATCTGAACAAATAGGCCTGAACGTGTAGACTGAAAAAATATGGATATGCTGTGCATCTGCCTGCTCCCTGCATGACATGACGCCCAGGCAACTGTTGTTGAATCTGATGTGCAGAGCTTTTCCAGAGACTATATGGAGAAAGAGACTAAAAATGAAGGGAGGAAAAAAGGTATTCTATGTAAATGAAACCAAGTGGAGCATAGGTAGTTGTACTTACATTAAACAGGAGGGTTTAAGCAAAGTGTCACAAGAGACAAAGAAGGTCATCATATAATGAGAAAAGGGTGCAATTACAAAAAGGATATGAAAATAGTTAACACGTGTGCACTCAACATCAGAGCAACTAAATATTTACTGCTTTCAAGGTCTCCAGGTGGCTGGGCTGTTGTCTTTGGAGTGAGTTCAGGTGAGGGAGCTGGCTGAGCTCGGCAATCAGGCTGAGCTTCTAGATGTTCACTGCAACCACCTCACATCAGGTGGGACCAGTGTGTCTTCTCTGGTCAGGTGGCACCACTATTTGAAAGGGGAAATTAGACCACACTACAATAATAACAGGAGACGTCAGTATTCACTCTCAATAATGGATAGATCATCCAGACAGAGAGTTAGTATGAAACTTTGGATTTGAACAATACGTTATATGTTGTAGACATTCATTCATATACAGAACATTATTCAGCAGTAGTAGAATACACAATCTTCTCATGCCCCCTAGAACTTTCTTCTGGATATAGCTATAATAGGTAATAAATCTTAGCAAGTTAAAAAGATTGAAATCACATCAGTTTCAAATGAGAGACCAGAGGGACCAAAGTAAAAAGAAAGCTGTCCGAAGCCTTCAGTATAAGATTTAAGATTGCCAACACTTCTTAATTCTTTTACAGTCATTCTTTTTGTACCTCTGATTGGGTAATTTCAACTTTTTGTGTTTTTTTTTTGAGCTTGCTAATTCTTCCTTCAGCTTGACCAAAACTACTATTAATATTTCCTGTTGAATTTTTTATTTCCGTTATTGTACTCTTCATTTTTAACTATTTCTATTTTTCTTTTTACTGTTTCTACTTTGGTTTTGTTGTTAATAAGTCTGTGTCACACTTTTTGTTGTGTATTATTTTCCAAATTTCACTTATTTTTTAATGTGTATAGTCTTGTAGTTCACTGAACTATTTTAGAAAAGATTATTCTGAATTCCATGTCTGTCATTGCATACATCTCTCTTTCTTTAGGGTCCATGGTTTGTGATTTGTTAGTTCCTTTTGAGGGTGTTATTATTTCTTAGGTCTTGGTTCTCCTTGTGTCCTTGCAATGCTGTCTGGGCATTTGAGAAGATATTCCACTTTTTCTAGTTTTCCAGGTGTTTGTTAGCAAGGGTAGACCTTTGTTACTTAGTCTCCCCTCTAATTCTAGACAAGTCAGCTGTCAATGACCCTGGGCAAGAAGAGCTTGCTTTCAGGGTCTCCAGGTGGCTGAGATGTTGTCTTTGCAGTGTGTTCAGGTGAGAGAGCTGGCTGAGCTCTGCAATCAGGCTGAGTTTCTAGATATGTACTGCAACCACCGCACATCAGATGGGGCCAGTGTGTCTTCTCTGGCAATGTGACACCACTACTTGAATTCAGAAGTTGGATAGGGTTACAGCAAGACCCTGAGATTAAGTGGAGTAACTGACTAGGAAGGATGAGAACACCTGCCATGCTAAGTAGAATAGCATATTTAAGGTTTGCCTTTCTTGCTAAAACAAGGTTTTTGGATTGTAGTTGATGCTGGGCAGAGAACTATTTAAACTCCTAGGGGTAGCACAACTAACCCCTCCTCTTTGCCAAAATGTGCTGTGTTAATCACCTCTCTCTTTGGGTGGGATACTATGGTAGGGTTCAAGCCTGGCCCTGGAAGCTATCTGTCTCGAGATTCCCCAGATAGAACATTCTTTCACTACTGAGAGTGTGAGGAATTCAGATTTGCAAGCTGTCTATGCTGTTAGCTGGTACCTCACATTGGACACCACTGATCTCAAGTTCACAAAGACACCACCAAGATCTGTATGACGGTTGCTGTGGGCTTTACCTTACTGCTTTGTGTTTACTTGATCCCAGGTTATCTTGCTCTACCATTTCTCCTTGTGTTTCCCTTGAAGTAAGAATGAAGTGAGCTTTCTTAAAACTTTCTCAAAATATTAGAGGAGCCAGATGTCCACTTCCAATTTTTTTCCTCTGTAGCAACTGTGGGCCACTGGCAGTATTCTCTGATTGCCGCTGTTTTGATTTGAGGAAGATGGAGGAGTAATGTGGTCCAATTAAGAAAATTTCTCTCATCTTTTCCATATGGATCTATTCCAAGCCACAGACCATATAGGTATGTATGGTAAGGCTTATTTCCAATTTGAGGGGCTTTTACCAAGGTATTCTTATCTGTAAATAATTGCTCCTTGGAACATCTGTGGGAGACAGTGAAACATGAGAATTCCTATTTTGCTAGCCCATTGTTTCCTCATTTGTAGAGAGAGTATACTACTATGATCTACCTCATAGAATTAAATGTGGTAATACATGCAAAAGTAATTATAGCAAGGCCTGGGACAAAGTATTAAATAAATGTTAGCTCTTACAATTCGGGAGGCATCAATGTTCTGTTTCATAGGGAAAGGCAAGTAGTTAATAGCCTATTAGATTTAGTATTCCATCAGTGTTAAAATGGTTGAGTACTCCAGTTGGGCTTTTGCCTAAAATATTCTCTCTATATTTTGGTACTCTTTTTGAGGCTATCTTTACAGTAATGATAATTATTATTATCATTTTCATGAATATTTTAATAGAACTTCCAGAGAAAGTAAATTAAAAATACATTATCTTCTATTAAGCCTATCTAGACCTTCAAAGCCATGTTTTAAGTAAAAACATTAAGCAGAGGCTACTTGCTTTTATCATGTTCTTATACCACTCTGTCATTAGATACCTCTCTTAGAATGGCATTTATTCACAGTCTTTTACCATGGAACAGTAAATCAGTTAAGCAACATCCTTTACTCATTGTTTCCAGGTCAAAGAGTCATCCTTACATAGAGAATGTAACAAAATTCATTTCTAGGCTGAAATGTCTAGGACAGAACACAGGTGAATAACCTCGTTAGTCAGCACTACTCAAAGTGCATTTTCATCTCAAATTTCTCACTTAGTTATCTTCTGAGATAAAACTTCCTCTGTGAATATGTTGGCTTCTATTGAGATTTTGACAGAGATCATTTATTACATTCTATTTGCTAGCATTTTTTGTCAATGCCTTGATTAACACAAACCTTTATTAATCCTAATAAAGATACCCAGAATCAACATTTATTCACGTTCTTACTGTGGCTATAAATTTCACAAGGTGGCTATCTGTTGCATGAAGTAAATATTTATCTTACTATGCTCTAAATTTACTGTTGTTAGGTGCCGTCAAGTCAGTGTCTGACTCATAGTGACTCTATGTACAACAGACGAAAGTCTACTTCTCTGCTACTCATAGGGTTTTCAATGGCCAATTGTTTTTGGAGAGTTGGCTGTCAGGTCCTTCTCCCAAGCTTATAGCACCTGGTGTTCCCAGGCAGTCTCATATCCAAGTACTAACTAGGTCTGACCCCGCTTAGCTTCCAAGATCTGATGGGATTGGATGCCACAGTTGTATGGCTGAAAGTGATCTAAATTTACTACCCTCTTAATTTCACATAGTGATTTCATGACAAACTTTATACTTAGGCATGTGTAAAGTCATGTTCATTTATTTTGTTGAGTATACTAACTTAAAAAGCATATAACTCTTATATTTTCACCAACCACTGGAGTTCTACCCATGGCAGGTTTAAATGCCAATTTTTAAAGTCACCACCAAGTATTTCATCAACTTATAAGGCCAATGTCTTCCTGTTTTATAAGTTCTTGAAATATTGTGAATCTTTCCTTACCATATTCTTTACATTTTGTTTAAGTACACTAACACATGAGATGATTCAAATAATTGCTCAAAATAATCAAAGTAGGCCAGGCATGGTGGCACATGCCTGTAATCTCAGCTACTCAGGAGGTGGAGGCAAGACAATCTCAAGTTCAAGACTAGAGGCAGTCTGCAATTTAGTGAGAACATGTCTCAAAAAAAAAAATTAAAAATTGGGCTAGGGGTGCAGCTCAGTAATACAGCACTTGCAAAGCATGAAAATGTGAGGCCCTGGGTTCAAACCCCAGTACCACAGAAAAAAATAAACAAAGTAAACATATTTATACTATGTTTTCAGAGATTATATAGATACAATTTTCAGAAGCCCTTTTCATCTTGACTATATTTTTTAAAAACTCAGAATTTAATACTGAATAAAAGTTATACCTAAAGCTTGAACTACCTTTATTTCTTATGGTATTTTTCTAAATTATTTATAACAGTACATTTGAATTCTTATAATTTTTACTATAAGCTTGTACTATTCATAAAAATAAAATTATAAATAACAGAAATTTTACTTTCCACATACTACATGTTGGAAATTGACATTCATTTGTACGTCTTTATCTATGGGAACTGTTTATGCAAATTGTCTTATTATTCTGTATTTTTGACAGTTTTATTGAGGCAATTAATGTATCTTACCAGTCATTTGGGCTGGGATTTAGCTGATTGGGTAGAGCACTACTCTGTACTCTCTGACTACATGGGGTCAATACTCACCAGTGCAAACACAGGAGGAGGATGTGGGCAATCCACTCCCAAATCAATCCTGAAACATTCATTGAAAACCTTATAAGAGTTGCTATGAGTTCTGACCCCACTCAATGGCACTTAATAATAACAACAATTCATTTATTTAAAGTGTACCAGCCAATGGATTTCAGTGTATTTAAGGAGTTGCACAATCATTGCCCTAATCTATTTGAGAACATTTTCATCTCTCCAAAAAGAAACTCTATGCTTATTAGTAATCACTCCCTATTGTTCTTTAGGCTCCCAAAAGGAGAGAAGGAAATGTGGGGGGAGCAGAGGTTGTAATGATGCAATGAAGGATCCAAGACTCAAGATGTTTGAGCAGCCTATAGAAGTAGAAGTGCTTATTTGTGTTTTCTTTGAGATTACTTCTAATTTTCATAGACATTTGAGTTCCTTATCTGGCATTTCAAGTACTTCAGTATGTTGTGGTTTAAGTTATTGATGATTTATCAACATTTGGAGGTATCCCATCACATTGTTTCTTCATAATTCATGTACTTCTGTATTTTTTTTTTTTTGGCATCTGTTAGGATGATTGACTCTTCTTGTTTTATTTAGGAGTCTTCTTGGTATACAGTCTTCTCTTGAGGTCTTAATCCACAGTATCACTCGGAGAGGACAAAGCAATGTGTTGCTATAGTAACAACTCCAAAGAAAATCAGACTTATAATTATAATTAAACTAATTTGAAGCCTGCTAATATTTAAGAAATTACCCTAGGAAAGGAAATAGTGAGGATAGTGTAGAGTAAGTTTTGCGGTCACGCATTAATTATGATAAAGATATCAATAGCAAAAAGATGAAAATCAGAGGAGGAGGTAAGGAGAGGAGGAAGAGAAAGAATAAAATTGTATAAGAGAAAAGGAAAAGAACAGGTAGGAAGGAGAATGTTAGAGAGTGGGTTAGAAAAGAGCAGGCAAAAGTATAAATTTTTTGCACAACATAGACTACATATATGTTGCTAGGTGCCATATATGTGAATATATATGTATATATTTATATGTTATATAAACATTGCAAGAGATATAACAAATACAAACATAAATGTTGTCTTTTTTATCAACAAATAAATTTGGGTTCAACTAACATGGAAAGTGTTGTAATCAAATAACTACACTAACCTGAGAGAAAAAAAAATAAAAATTTGAAATATGAAATGAAAAAAGAAAAATAAAATTAAAAGAAAAAATCCAGATCTGAGTGTCTGTATTCCTATCTGCTGTCAAGTAGACCCATCTTAGTTTCTACAAACCAGGATCTGCCTATGATCTCCCACCTGCTGACCAGATATTGTTCAGTAGGTTTCACAACAGTTTCCCCTGGTACTACTGAAGTTGAATTTACAAACTGCAGGCCACACTCCTAATTTCTGCTACTACCAATGCTGCCTATTTGGCTTCATGCATCGCCAGAGTTGAGTTTAGAAAGTATAGATATATCTCCCTAGTTTCTCAGCACGTACACCTGTCAGGAATCACTGTTACTAGGATTTACAAACTACAGGTTGACCTTCTCATTTTCTCACCCCTAAGCACATCAGATGTCACCTTCCTTCTGTAAGTGTTTGGTAGAGCCTGCACATTTTTGTCCCTTGGCTCTCTGGTGTGCAATCAGTCCCCTCTCCCAAGTCCCCAGTAGGTCAGTTTCAGGGTATCTGCTTTCTAGGAGGAGGGTGGTCCTTTGTTGTTTTGTCTAAGTTTGGGGAAGTGCTAAAGTGGATTGTTTCTCTAACACTGATTATTCATTCACTCTGGGGGAAGTCACTGCTCACTGAGCTCCCTTAGCTGGATTTAGCAAATTATTTAAATTCTTAAGGAAAGGATAATATCAGGGCTTCACACTCCTGACAAATTGGGCTCAGGTTCAGGATCAAGTTCCATATGTTAAGATTTAGAAGGCTTGCATTTGGTTTGGATTTGGGTTTAAATCTTGCGTGTAGATAACAAAAATGCAAACAGAGACTGACTGAGCCTGAAACTTGAACCCTTCCAATGGAAGCATTAAAAAAAAATAGTATCCAAACCTGAAAGCCTGAAAAACTGGATTCAGGATCAGCTTTTAATTAATTAATCAATTAAATTTTTAATCATTATGTGTTTGTTGTTGTTGTTAGGTGTCATCTGTTTAAGTATTGAAAAAAAAAAAAAAACAAGTAATATGGTGCACATCTGTAATCCCAGCTACTCAGGAGAATCACAGATTCAAGGCCAGAGGCCACCAACCTGATGTAATAAGATTCCATCACAAAATAAAAAATAAAATGGAGGCTGAGGATGTGGGTTAATGGTGGAGCACTTGTCTCACATGCTCAAGACACTGGGTTTAACCCCCTAGTACTGCAAAATGAAAGAATGAATGACTAAATGAATAAATAAATAAATATTTTAAAAATTGGCAAAAAATTTACGTGTACATGGGAAAAGTTTTAAGCTAGAACTAAACCTGAGCCCTCTAAATTTTAACATATGGAAAATGTAACTGATCCTGAACACTTTTTTTCATGGGTTTGGAGCCCTGGATAAATATATTAAAATTTTAATGAACTTACCCATGCAAATATTATGGGATGATGACATATGACACAGGAAGTTTTACCTAACCAGCTCTAAGACACAATAAGCCAGTCATGTGTAGACAACAGATGTGCACTTACAACAAATGTACTTTGGACACCTTTGCCTCTGTGCTTGATGCACATGGATTAAATATTTGCAGTCACTTGGCTTGAATTTTTAATGACACCAGAATGACAATCATGGTAGATAGAATGTTTTAAAAGAACTTAATCTTTGTTAAATGTCAAACTTGCCTTTTTCTATGTTTAGCAGGTGCATTTTACCTTGTATAATATTTAAGTGGTTAAATAGAATGAGGTAAGAGAGAGGAATCCAACCTGTCAGGATCGTCCCCCTTGCTGATTGGAAAGTGTTATCAATGTTTGTTTAGTTGTCAACTTTGACCTTAATCTAACAGCAATGGCAAATCTGACAGCTATCCAAAACAGGAAATTGCTTGACTTATTGGAAGCATTTTGATTTGACAGAAAAGAACAACATATTTTTTTTTCTTTAATAATGTGAGTTGTCTGTGCACAGATCAACCCTGGCCCCTGTAGAATCAGTATTCATTCAGGATAGTTTAGGATAGTATGGAGTTCTGGGCATAAGCTTTCTTTTTGTAAGCCAACTACTCAGGTTTAAATAATAAAATTGGTGTATTTTCAAGGGAAAAGATAAAAACTGGTGTGTCATACATTAGGTAAGATGTTGACTATGGATTCAGTGCTGTCACACACACACTGAATAAGTCAGTGCAAAGCCCAGGAACATGCAAGACAACAAGCAGAAAGTGACTAACACACAGACAACCTTCCTCACGGACATGCTGTGGATTGCTGATCCCATGGAGAAAACTTGGTTGCCAGGGAAGGCAGTCTCTTGTGATGGCTTAAGGACAGTTGAAGTAAACAGAAAGTGGCACATAATTATCTAAACATTCTCTTGGTCATGAAGAAAATTAAGAATTCCCTGACATTAACAATAAAGATGTTGAAAAGAGAAAATGATATGAGTTTCACTGTGAGGAACTAGGAAAGAAAGAAATTCAGACTGAGCAAGACTTTTCCCATCATAATGAGGAAGTGTCATCAGTTACTTAATGAGAAGGAACCGAAGACACATATTTCAATAGACTTTACATCATTTATAGTTCATTGTATGAATCTTTATAGTCAACTGTCTGTAGTTTGCATTTGAATGATTGTTCAGTCTCTACTTCTTTTTCTAGAATTCTGAATTGAAGAATCATCTTTATATCAGCCTATATATAAGGGTAGATGTTGGATAATATGTAAGCCATTTGATAAGTAGAACCTTCTACCTCCCACTGTTAGGGGATTCTAGACAGGAGGAAAGGGAATAAAAAGGACCTCTACAGCCATCTCCTTCCAGGCACCATTTGAGACACATAATATCAACATATCAGCTTCCTCTGAGGCAAATGGAATGGTAGGTGGTAGGTAACATCCTTCACAAATATCATGGTCACTGGTCAGTATTATTTTGGTAAGTAATGCCCTTTTATAAATAGCATGAATGCTGGCAAATAATGCTCTTTACAGGTGGCAGGATCAATGGTCATTAATACTCTTTTACAAATGTCATGATCTGTGGCCAGTAATACCCTTTACATATCTAGATACAAGGTGCCTCCATGTCTGGACCAAGTGAAAGGCATTTCTTTGAGGTGAGAGTCCTCCTATATTAAAGAAAGAAATCTGTTTTATTACATAAAAATGGCCAGCCTAAAGCTAAAAAGCCTGCAGCTGTACCACTGTGCCGTATGATCCCATCAGATCTCAGAAGTTAAGTAGGCTTGGACTTGGTTAGTACTTGGATAGGAGACCACCAGGGAACACCAGGTGTTGTAGGCTTGGGAGAAGGACTCGGCAACCCACTCCCAGAAAACAATCAGCCATTGAAAACTCTATGAATAACAGAGAAACACTAATAATACTGCTTCTCCTGTTGTACGTAGGATCCCTATGGGTTGGACACTGACTCAACACACCTAACAACAATAACAACAAAGCCGAAAAGGTAAAATAAGGAAAAAGAAAAAATGACACATCTGTGGATAAGATACGGAAACAAGAGTCATAATTGTCTCCTTAATGAGATATGGACTTATAAAATCCCAAATCCCCACCCCTCCATCGTGAGCCTGGCCACTTTCTGACTTCCAACTCAGAAAGCATAACTTCATCTCTCCCTCATCTTTCTGTCTCCTTTTTCTGACACCTGTCCTAAGCCTACTTGCCCTGACTTGCAGGGCACTCATTCCCTCTGACTCCAATAAACTGTCCTTAAGTTTCCTCCTATGTCTCTTCCTAAATTCTCTTATTAATGAGACAAAGGACCCTGAAGAAGGATTCTGATCCCATCATTATACCACTCCAGGAAAAATTGGTTAGTTATAACAGCTCCTGAGATCAATGCTTGTCTTCATCTCACAAAGTATACAAAGGTGCTAAATCTGTGTGTTTATTCACGTATTTACTTTAATCAAACTACCAATGGTTTAAATAAAACAGTGAGTATTTTATGCCCAAAAGTACGCTGAATATATAAAATTGATTAAAGTGGTTATTATTGTTTATTATGTAACTAAGGCAGTGTTTATGAACAGAAAAATTCAAGCACTACAGTCATTATTCAAAAATAGTCCTATTTTAAAAAGCTTCTTGGAAAGGGAGAAGCAAATATAATTCATTCACTGTACAGTTCAAAATATAGAAAATGAGTTCAATGCAAATAAACTCTAAAAGAAAATAGTTATTTTTAGAATCTTGAAACAAAAAAACTTCTCTAAGAGCAGCAAAAATGAAATCAAATAAACCTGGAAAATTGCCATTAACACAACCAAATCTTGTGACAACCTAGGTTGGGGCAGGGTACAGCATGCAACAAAAATGGCATCCTTAATGAAAATGTTCTTGTAAGTCATTTAGAGAAAATACCCCCAAAAGAGCACAGCAGAAACATGTACAAGTAAGGCACCAAAGAAGCCCATTTCCTTGATTACAATTTTAAGAATAAATATCCCAGTTTCATTGTAATTAAGTGAAAGCAACTTAAAATAACAATAACATTCTATTTAGGGGCTACAACATTAGCAACTGCACATGAAAAAGTGCTTAGCCATCATTGACAGAGCTCTAGGCACAACAGATTTTCATACATGGCTAGTAGCCTTGAATATTTGTTCATTTCCCTACAGGTTATGTGGCAAAATGTATGAAAATAAAATTTCCCATGAGACACTATTAGGAATTCACATCAATGTATTCCTGTGGACATTTGTGGCTTAGTAAATCTTGCTATGTACAGATAATTGGGTGATTGGAATTACTGCAAATACGTGTAACATCCTAATAATTGTTTTACTATAATGATAGCTGCTTGCCTCTGGAACTGATAATGATCTTCATTTATATTTTACCCTTTTCCAGTTCCATAAATGTATCTTTAAGAAAATATCTTGGATTCTGCACAAAGACTTACACATGAAAATAGGCATTTCAATATTTTTTCTTATATGGAACAATGTGAAGTTTCCTATAGTCCTTCCATTTGTAATTGGTTAATATACTGGGATAAACTAACATGATATAGGACATGGAAGGAACGTGCCCACTTATTTACAGTACATCATTAATATAAGGTGTACACACATGTTCACACACACACAGTCACATCAGATATATATTATAAGGAGAAAGACATTTGTGAAATATGGTGTACAACACAGTATCAGCTGGGAATATTTTTGAGTAGCATGAATTGTTCTAAGTTTTTAAAAATTTTCTTTGTTTTTAAAGTATTTTTTAACATTTGTAAATAAAATCGTTATTCCCCTCAAATATATAAAGGAAATTGTTATTAGTATTCTATTCATCTATACAATAGAGGGTAAAATTTAAAGAACAGGATATAAATTTTTTCTGCATAACAAGCTTTACATATAACTTTATGCATGGATTAAAATACACTATAATTCCAGCAACCCACTCCCAAAAATCAATCAACCATTGAAAACCCTATGAATAGGAGAGAAGCACTGACAATAGTTTTTCGCCTGTTGTACACAGGGTCACTATGAGTTATATACTGACTTGAGGGGACCTAATAACAACAAATAATTATAGAAGATTAATTTCTTATTTATATTTAATTGTTAACATATCCTTAATCTAAAATTAGGAAAATGTGAAATAAAATTTATAAAAAATGTTTTCTACCAAATCATTTCAGTAGAATAATAGCTTGGTTAAAATATGCTGTATTTTATCTGAAATGCACATAGTATTTCATTGTAAACACATTTAATTCACAGAAGATTCATAAGTAATATTGTGATGCTATGGAAATTTTGCCAGATATTGGTTTATAAAGTCACAAGATGAGAAATCTCACTGACAGAAGGGATTTGTGTTTGTTTGTTTGTTTGTAATTATAAGATCATTATTTGGATCCCTGACACTTAGAATTATCAACTGTATTGGACTATCCATTACATATTTGCCACATTTCAGGGATTTGCTGAAAACATAAAGCAGTAGAAGCCAAACAATGCAGTTTTTCAACAGTGCTGTCTGATTTTTTAAATGGAAATAAAGGAGATAAATTTCAAACCGAAATAATGTCTCATTAGCCATAGCAACACATGGTGACTGCTTTGCTTTAGTTCACTGTTGTTCTATGATATATATTGTCCTAACGGAGTAAAACACAGTCCTTAATTACAAGTTTTCAGTGGAAAACACCATTCTCATGTCATGCGACAAGTTAAGTTGGCCTATTTAAAACACTTAAAATACTGGTTAGATACTCCAGCATTATTTTGGACAGTGCTGCACTGGGATAGCAATAATAAAGGTTTTTTTTTCCTGACATGCTGTAAGGGGACAACAATAATATGAAACAAAAATATACACTGATCTTTTCCTTATAATTATTTCTTCAACAATAGTAATTGATTTTCTTCTGCATCATCTTTTATCTAAGCCAATATATACCAGTTGGTACAAACATTTGTGTAAAACAGATAATGATGTATCACTTATGCATCCCTTGCTAATTTCTTCATTTTCTTTCAGACGTAATGTATCATTAATGTATTAGTTTTTCTCTAGAAGATTTTTTGATAATATGTTTTTCCATTGATGTGTAATGTGGAGGGCTTGTCCTTTTAGCTGCCCCACAGAGTACATATACGTGTGTAGCATCAGTTCTTCAGCAAAAATGATCTAAGAGAAAATAGAAGATGAAATTTAGTTATCTTGACAGTTTGTATTCTACACCATTTGCCAATGCAGAATTATATTCCATTTGTACTCTTCCTCAGGGAAAATTATGGTTTTCACCCTTCCAAGTGGAATGTTACAGTAGATAATGAAAAGTATTATATTAGATCTGTAACTTTACCAATAATTGTTTTAGATTTAGAATAATATTTCTTAAAATTAAACAATGATATAGAAACATTTGATGTGGATGATATCATTTTTAAAAACTACATGTAAAGGAAGAGAAGATAATCTCAATGTAAATGATGCAACTTCATGAGTACATTATAAACTGTTCCTCTGGAAGTTAGGAACTTTCAGTTGAATCAGTATCATCAGCATTTAAGTTCCTGTAGTTTTTCATATCTTAAAAATGATCTTCATTGACTTTCGCTGACTTCCATGACACCTGTTGTTTTCTTATGGTTCTCTGCCAGTACTCTTGGTACTGTTTCAGCCTTTCTTTCCATACTAGATCACTGTGTATTAGAAATAGTCTTTCTTCTCTTTTCATCCTCCGTCTCTCTTAGCAAATTCATCTATATTCATATCTTCACTTCTTACTCAGTGCCTGGACCTACACATCCATGTTTCTAGCTCAGATGGCTGTCTCTTCACTCCAGACACTTACATTGTTTTCTTAGGACATAGCCAAACCTGCCCCCATTTTTCTACCTCTCAAGAACTAAGGATGGTTTTGAAATTGTGTTTATTTAATTTTTTGGTATTAGGGGATTGAATTCAAGGCCTCATGCATGCTTTGCAAGGGTTCTACCACTGAACTGAACCTGCAGCCCATTTTTTTTTTTTTTTTTTTTTTTTTAGTTAGGATCTCACTATGTTGTACAGGCTGCCTGTGACTTTGAACTTGTGATCCTCTTCCCTCTACCTCTCAAGTCACTGGGATTATAGGTGTGCACTATTGTGCCCAGCTTGGTTTTTATATTTTAAAAGAATTCTAATAATGAATAATAAACAATGAATAATGAATGAATTATAAATAATGAATTAATAAATGAGTGAATAAATAAACAAACAAATAAATAAATAGGAGAACATGCATTAGAGACCATGTGTCTTATGCAAAGACCAAATAATCAACTACAAGTTCCCTTTACAAAGTGTGCCAAACAGTTTTAGATATCTCAAAGGCTCCTAAAAATCAATGCATTAAGTCTAAATTCGTAATCTGGGTCCTCCACCAAAACCTAGTCCTTATTGCTTGGATATCTTACTCTCTGTTACCTCCTATATTCAATCTATCATCACATTTTATGTCCTAAGTAATTCTGAAATTCATCTGCTAGTATTTAGTTCAATGTCATCATCCCCAGTCCAAAATCCATCCTCTTGCATCTGGACTACACATCAAAATTCTAGCCTTCCCACAGCCTCTGCCAACCCCATCCAATCGCCCTTCCCCTTGCTGCTACAATCACTCTTCCTCAGTAAATTGCTGATAATTTAACCTTCCTCAATACTCTTCCGTAGATTTCATCTGATGACAGACATACGAACAGAAATTGCGCGTAGTCCTCTATGGGTCAGCATGATCTAATTCTCCAGCCTCATCTGACCTCTCTGCCCTGCCTTTCTCAGAGAAGCTTCACGAACTTCCCTTCCATGCCTTCATCAGGCCATCTGCCTCCAAATACAGAAGGTGGCTATGATGATTCCCGGTATCTGGAATCTTTCACCAGTAGCATCCCTCTTTGCTCATTTAATTCCTACACATCATTGCACCTAAGCATCACTTCTTTGTAGAAGACATTCTTGACACTCAGTTTAGGTCAGGTACCATTTTGATGTGCTCTCCTACAATTTTCCTTTATGTGACCCTTGTACAGTAGTACATCTCCTCTGGTATGGTAAAGTAGCTCAGAGGAGGTTTATTGGCTTCCTATGGCATTCCCTGGATTTAGTGTTGTGTTTGATATAAACAGCAGGGATATCATCAATAAATGGGTTGAGTCTCTGAAAAAAGCCCATTACATAAAATCAGGGGAGAAAGGACATACTAATTAAATGTATGATTTTGTACAATGGGCTAACTATTGTTTTTAAACAAAAGCAGATATTAAATTCACACCATTAGTCAAAACAAATTTGGGAGGATGAGATGTTTCATGGAACTAAAGTACTATGTGGTAATGTGTTTATGGATGATATTCTAAGCATCATTTTAGAAGATGGAATAAAAAGAGGAAATAAAGTCATTTTCCTGTAGGCAATTCTGCAGCGGTACCATTCTGGCAACTGATCCTGTCAGATCTTAGAACCCAAGCAGGGTCAACCCTGGTTAGTACTTGGATGAGAGACAGCCTTGGAAACACCAGGTGCTGTAGCCTTGGGAGAAGGGCCTGGCAACCAACTTCAAAAAAACAATCAGCCATTGAAAACCCTATGAATAGCAAAGAAGCACAGTGTCGGGGAGTGTTCCATCTGTTGTAGGTAGGGTCACTATGAGTTGAGCTCAACTCAAAGACATCTAACAACAACTAAACCTTGCAAGAAATCACATACATCTACACTCACACTTTCTGCATGGAAAAGACAATAATCAAGCCAAAAATGCAGCATGCTATAACAGACAATGCTACTAGTCTCCAAGGATATAAAACTCACGCCATTTCTGTATTTGTTAGAGGCATTTCAGTTGCGATACTAGAAAATATGGATTTTTTTGTGTTTACCTTTCTAATATTCATTTGGACCTATTTTGATATTAAATTTATTAATGAATTGCTAAGAATCAGTTTAAACTGATAAGACATAGGAGGCATCCGTGTGGTAAGGAATTTAAAAGCTACTTTCTCTGCTTCTTCTACAATGTGTTATTATATCTCTGAGTGAAAGCATGAACTGCAGATAAAAATAGAAAAAAGGCACTGTAGTTAATGGATAATATTGTGCTAAGTGTCCTTAAATGATAGAGTACTTCAAGAAACTCAGCACATGAGGCTTACTTATTCTATTTCTCCAGAGACCATTCTTACCCTACATAGAAATGATCCCATCTTTTGAGATTTGTATCATTAAACTTTTTATGTTCTGTACCTTAAATTCACTAAAGAAATTATTTTCTTCCTTCTCCATGTATGTGAATGATCCTAGATTGATTAGTTGAAAAATGAAAATTCCAGTCCTTCTTTGGAACAAGTTTCATGCAATTTAAGCATTTCTTCACTACTCAACATTTTGTGTGTACATGAACAGACATGTTGATTGGAGCATGAAATAATAGCATTGTGAAGCTGATAAAATACCCTATTCCTCTTCCACATATATGAGCCGATTTAGGATTAAGACAGATTTTAACAATGGCTTTTAATTGTCCAGTAGTCACACTTTTTAAAAGAAATCATAGGTGCTGTCTTTGTTTTTCAGTGATTAGTATATAGGTTTCTTATTATTATACTATTTTTAGCATTTTATTTTTCTACCGTTTTTTTAATCAAACCAAAACTGAGTATAGCAGCCATATTGCAGTGGAATTCATGAGCACTAAAACAAACTTCATGGACTGCTATGACCAAATTTTTAGATTTCATTGGGGCTTTGGGAACCTGTGCTACAGCCTTTTCCTTACCAATTATTATTTAGAAAAACATGAGCCACCTTGAACTAAGACCATGTTTTGTGAATCATATTAAGTTTAGGAGACCCATCATGTAAGTGAAACATTATCATTTCATTAAATTCATAACTTAACTGGTCACCTGAAAACTAGGGCATTGAATAAAATAGTAAGGAAGTGGATGGGCAGATAAAACAAATCCAGAATGAAATTATGAAACTTGTTTGTAAAGAAACACATTCAATTGTTCAGGAGAATAGACTCTTCTCATGTTATTTTTTCTAATTAAATTAAAGTTTTATGGCTATTAAAGGCTCAGTCCTGACCAAAAATCTTACATGTGTCCATCTCACAGTAAAATAACAATAAAATTATGTTCTAATTATTAAAAAGATAAGAGATGGGAACAATGTCCTGTGCTGTTGCGTATTTTAAAACATCACATTACAAAGGATTTCTTGTGGCAGTGAATTGATAGACCAGTTCAGTCATTTGAAGGAGGCCTGGCTAGGGTTGTTAGCAGGTGTATTTTGGTTGAATTGATGATCTATACATGGAAAGCTTAACCTAAGCCTTTCATTAGCAATATACCTTTTAACCCTAAATACATAGTTCTGGAATCTATTTGACCATATTTGACTCATTGAAATGATAATTTCTTATCATTCAACCTAATAATAAGAATGCAAGCAAGAAAAGGACTTTCCCTCTTAATTTTTTGTCCTGATAGATATAAATATATGCCTTTGACAAATTCATGAATTCTTTGACAAATTCCTTGAATTTCCTTGTCTTCCTCAATGACTGATTTCATAAACTGATGATTACAAAATTTCAGGTGGTAAGAGCTTGGAGTACATATAATCCAATTTCCCTCATTCTATGAGACAATGTCACTATGAATAATATTAATGATTTTTGATTGACATAGTAAATGCTCAATACTCTATTACATTCTTTATATAATATATGTCCTTAAATTTTTATAAAGACCTTATGAGCTACATATTAGCATTATCCATATTTTATAGTTGGAACTAAAATCCAATGTCATTCAGCTTTATTGTTTATGCTCTTAACTGATGAAGTATGACATTACCATCTGATAACCCAGTGAGGCAGCTTTCTAATATTAACCTAATTTTCTACATGAAAAAACTACAGCCAAAACAGGTTATGCCCTTACCCCAGGTCAAATTTCAATTCTGTTCACAGCTGGGTCTAAAATAACTTTAAATGTCAGAACAGTGTCCTTTCCCATATTTAACTCAAAATAATCTTCCATTTATTCTTTCAATCCCTTTGAAAGATACTATCTTAATTACATGCAATTTTTCTGTTTCCAGTTTGTCATTTAGGGTTTTTTCATGTTTCTAGTAATAAAACAATCTAAAATGAATTTAATCATTCATAATGCTGTGAAGGCCAAAGGCCAGGCAAGTTTTCAGTTTACTTTGATTTAGTTGCTGTGGCTTGGCAAAAATCAAGCTTATTTCTCTCTTCCACTATGGTGCTAGTTTTCTTCTTAGGCTAGATTCTCATAATGCTGTCCATCAGCTGGCTGGGGTCCTTTTGATCTATCTGGATGGAAATTGTGGGTAGGCAAGATGAAGCCCTTCATGTGTTGGGTTTTGGCAACTTTTTTGACAGCAGTGAGTGGTGACAGTAGACTGGCAAGAGCAGCAGCAGCAAGTGTTACAGCTCTTATACAGGCCCAGGAGATTTGGATTCCTCTGTCTTATAAGTGTCACAGCTCCTATGAAGGTCCAGGAGATCAGGGTAACCAAGCTTATAAGTGTTATACCTCTTATGTAGGCTAAGGAGGTTGGGAATTCTCATTCATTGACAGTAGCTGGTGTTGCAACTTCTGTGTGGGTCTAGTTAGTGGAATTTCTTTGCCCTTGAGAGCAGCCAGCTTCTCTGTTTCCTAGGCCTGAGTATCTGAGACCCTTGGGACTAAAGACTTTCTGGAAATCAAAGTGATGATGGCCTACATTATCTTTTCTCTGGCTTTTTACAACCTTCTATCCTCTTCATCTTCAGCCTCAGCCTTCTGCCCTATCTCACCTTCTGTCTACTTCTGCCATCCCTCATCTTTCTTTCCTGGTTGCTTTCTCAAACTGTTCAGCTGCCTCTTGTTTCTATAGCTATAGCCACAGTTGTTGCCATCCTGCTGCTGATACTGCTACTTCTGCTGCTGCTGGCCTCCAGTCTTGCAGCCCCACTTCTTTTGCAGCTATCAGTGAAGCTCCACACCTTGCCACTCAGCCTGCCAGTGACTTGACTCTGTGTCTTTAAGGCCACAAGTTCTCAGCCTCCCAAGACAGAGCTGTGTGATTCTCATAGCTCCATTGCTACCATTAGTTCCCATGACTCTGTCACTGACATTTGGCAGAGCCAAATAGTTCATATTGCTCTGTTTCTGCCACTACTATGAAGGACGCTGGTTGCTCCACCACACTATAACTTTGTGTGCTAACTGCTCTACTGTCATGGCAAATATTGCCACCACTGCTCTGCTGTCTTTGCTACTATCATTGCTGTGGCTTTGCTATTTTTGTTGCTCTTTTCTTCATGTTACCATCTCGGCCTGCTCTATTAAAAATAGGCAAAAAGACCACTTAAGTGAAGCCTTTATTGGGCCCAATGTTGTAACACCAGGGCAGCAAAGGACAGGATCTCCCACCATGCTCACAAGGTGAGCTAAACAGTCTCCTTATACAGCTAGAAAGGGGGTTACTTGCACCAATGACGGTATTATCCCTTCGTACCAGTCACAGAAGTCCCTCTGCTAGGCCTTCAGGGGAAATCCTCCCCATATCGTCTGCATAGAAATGATTGCATGCTAGTCCACAGTTCACTGAGGCTTGTGATGGCAAAATAGTTTGAAATAGTCACAGCTGGGGCTGCATCTTCAGAAGCCAAAGTTATGCTGCAGCCACAATGCTTATGTAGCTTCCGCAAAGTATCTGTGAGATTTTCAAAACAGTAAAGTGCTCATACAAGTTAGTTAGATTGGCTGTCTGACCACACAGTCCTTTTGCTTAGAGCAGCCAGCACAACAACAAAAAAAAGTCAAACAGCTGACTTTGGAGAATGAAATCACACCGTTCCCTAACATCCTTGCTCATTTACAAGAGAATAAACTTTAGAAGGCCTATAGCTGTACCTCTGTGGCATCTGATCCTGTCAGATCTCTGACACTAACCAAGGTTGGGTCTGGTTAGTACTTGGATGGGTGATCACCTGGGAATTCTAGGTGCTGTAGGCTTGGGAGAAGGACCCAGCAACCCACTCCCCAAAACAATCAGCCATTGAAAATCCTATGAATAGCAGAAAAGCACTAACAATAGTGTTTCCTCTGTTGTACATAGGGTCGATATGAGTCAGAGACCCACTTGAGGGCACCTAACAAGAAAAACATCAGAAGAAGTGCTTATAGAAAAAGAAAAAAAATAACATAAATATTTATCTTAACAGTGTATAACAGTGCTTTTAACAATGCTTAGAATCCAGTACCCCGGGCAGATGTGGATCTCCTTGATTTGTCTTGATGATAGTGGGAAAATGTGTAGTAACTCTTCCAAGCTTCAAATAAATTCATGAGTTCTACCGGTTCTTTCAAATAACCAAACAATGATAGCTTACAAAAGCCACAACAAATCTTCATTTGTGGTTAAGTTTAATTGGATCAAATTCCAATCCCTGATTGAATTCTTTTAGCAATAGAAATTCTGAGTGTTGAATAGTTAAGTCTTATTAGATTATTTCAGATTCTAACTATGGCTATTACCTTAATTCGATTTCAATAATTAGTACTCAATTATGGAACCAGATCAAAACCCCTTACCAGCTCCACACTCAGCAAGCAAACAGATGAAAAACAAAAGCTTCTATGTAATAAGAGTGGAATGAAAGGGCAATGATAGGGCAAGGCAGTTACTGAAATAAAAATGCCAGCAAACCCACCCCAGGAAATTCACAATGTGCCAGTGATATGTTACCCAGGACATCCTGTGGAAGCTTTGTCTTCTGTCTTTATGTTTTAATCTTTTAATTGTGAAATATAGATTGCATACTGAAAGTACAAATGACATCATTATTCTTAAGGGAAAGGATGGTATAATTTCTACTGGGTCAAACAGAAGCACCTTGCTTCTGGAGAAAGCTGTCATGATTTTCTTCATAATCACAGTCCCAATTTCTCTGAAAGTTACCATTAGTGTAAAGGCTATAAGAAACATTGCATTGATTTCCTTACATTTTTAGCACAGTAATGTAGGTTTGCTCATTGTGGAACTTCACTGGAATTGAAATATATAATGCTGATGGCTGGTTTCAATATTGTGAAATTGCTTTATGTTGTGTTTTTGTTGTTTTCATGCCTTAGAATGAAAACATTCCATTTTGTTTGTATATTTTACTGCCAATAAACATGTGCGTCTTGTGTTAACTGTCATGAACAGTCTTGAATGTGTTTCTTGCCACCAACTCATCTTAATTTCTATTGACTGTATATTGTTTGGCACTGTGCCAAAAGTTTTTCCACAACAGAACTTCTAGTAGTGGTAGTTTCTGTACTTCCACACCCTTGCCAAATCATAACATTATTAGTCATATTGATTTTGACCATTTTGGTGGATTTCTGACAGTGACATCCCTTTGTAGCCTTGTTTTGCTTGTCATTAGATAGAAATGAGAGTGAGCACTATTTTCACATTTGTTGGTTTTTCATATGCTTTCTTTGGTGAAATGACTGTCGAAATTTTGAATGTGTTTTCTTCTATTCGGTTGCTTGACTTCTTTCATATTTATTGGTCTTTATACATTATAATCCAAAGTGCCTGATGATATTTTTGTATTGCAAATATACACTTCCACTCTATAATTTCGTTTTGACTTTCTAAATAGTGTCCTTTGTCAGAGAGTTCTTAATAATATAGTTAAGTATCTCAGTTTTCCAATTTATACTTACTGCTTTTATATTCCATAATAATTTTCTTTTTACCAAATGATAGATGAAAAGTATTCTGCTGTATTATGTTTATGCTTTTTCTTTAATATAGATAGCCATAACCCAATTAAGGGCTGGGGTTTAGCTCAATTGGTAGAGTGCTGCTCCATACTTTCTAATGATCCGGGTTTGATCCTCAGCACCACAAAGATGGGAGAAGGGTGTGAGAGTCCACTCCTGTAACAATCCTGAAACAATCAGCCATTGAAAACCTTATAAGGGTTCCTATGAGTTGTACATGACTCATCAGTACCTAACAACAACAATAATAACCAGATTGGAACTGCTATTTGTTTACAGTATGTGACAAACATCATTTTATTTTGTCATCACAGAAAGATATCCATTGCCACAAAACAATTTAAGGAAAAAATCCTATCTCCACCTTTGTGAACTAATGATTTATTTCATAAAGTTATGTTCACATATATGTGGATATGTTTTGAGACTGTTAATCTTGTTCTATTGGTTCATGTTCTTTTTGTTTTATCTCGGGCTCTTTACTGTGACTTTATAGTAAGACTTGATACTGGAAAGAAAGAGCCCTATAACCTAGTTTTTCATCAAAAAATCCTTAGCTCTTTTAGACTTTCATCATTTATTCATACATTTTGGAACCAGCTCCTGAGATTCTACCATGAAAACCTCTTTGTGTGACAATGAATTGAAACTTTATTTCATAATGTAGAAAGTTGTTTTGTTTGTAATTCTGAGAATTCCAATGCATGAATCTCATGTACTTTTCCTTTAACTTGGGTCTTCTTTCATTTTTTCAATGTTGTTTTGTATTTTTCTTCCTACTTTGCATAACATTTAAAAATAGTCCTTTTAATAAAGATGTTGTAATGGTGTATTTCTTAAGTTCTGATTTTAAATTTTCTGTTGCAAATATGTAATTATGATTTACAAATTATAGATGTATACTGTAGCTTTACTAAACTCATTAGTATCTTTAGCTGACCTGTAGATGATTTTGTCAGTGCACCCATGTGCATCCTTAAAGATGCAAACCTTTCTGTATAAGCAATCATCCATCTGTGAGAGAGCATTGATGAATTAAATTGTGGTCAAAGAAGGTATTATTATGGTTTCAATCTTTTCAATTTTTCATGACTTGCTTTATGACCTAATATATATTTAAATATTCCATATATCTTACATAGAATATGTATTTTATATTTAGAAGTTCAACATTTTATCACATATGTCGATTAGATGAAGTTGACTGTGTTGCTTAAATCTTATGTTTTAGTAATATGTGTGATTGCGTTTTAAAAAGTCACTTTCTAAAATAGTTAACATAAATCACCAACTCTGCTGACTTGTTTTTATCTGCCTACATCTGATCGATTTTACACTTCCTATGCTCAAGACCATTCTTTTTTTGGTGGAGGCTAATTTAGAATTGCATAATTTAATTAAATTATAAATAAATTACAAAGGGAAATAGAGATGTCTTAAAATTAAGATATGTACTTCCAAATTAGCCTTAGGGCAACAAAAATTGAGCTGAATGATTAGTGGAAGGCAGGAGACGACTGTCAGATGCATAAGGATCCATTCTAGTGAATGACAAGACATTTCACTCAGTTTTGATGGTTATATATTAAGTTCAATAATGAACTAACAAGTCATTTTCATGTACTTAAATAGAAATAGCATTGTTCTTTAACAACTAACAAAAAATCTTCTGCTCTTTGATCTGAAATAAATGCATTATTCCTTAATCTTAACCCATCAATGATTTTGAACATCTACTCTGTTATTGTCACCCACTACTCAAATGCTTTCTACCCATCCACATTAACCTATGTGTTTCGGAAGTTTGCAAAATTAAATTTAAAATAATTAAATTGAGATTAAAATATATCACTATAGATTAGAAGCCTGCAGCCATACCACTGTGGCTTCTGATCCCATCAGATCTCAGAAGCTAAGCATGGTCGGGACTGCTTAGTGCTTGGATGGGAGACCTCCTGGGAACACCAGGTGTTCTAGGCTTGGGAGAAAAACCTGACAAGCCCCTCCCAAAAAACAATCTGCCATTGAAAACCCTATGAGTAGCCGAGAAGCAGTAACAATACTATTTTGCCTGTTGTACGTAGGGTCGCTATAAGTTGGATACTGACTCCGTGGCACCTATCAACAACAACAACATAGATTAGAAAGTAAACGGAAGTTTGATTTCTTTCCTTAAATATTAACTCTTTAAATATTAATCATTTAATTCCTTAGACATGCATAGTAGTACTAAGTTCCATAGGGCTGGGATTTAGCTCAGTTGGTAGAATGCTGCGCTGCAGTCTCTGAGGTCACGAGTTCAGTTCCCAGCACCACAAAAATGGGAGAAGGACCTGGCAATCCACTCCCAAGGCAATCCCGAAACAGTCAGCCATTGAAAACCCTATGAGGGTCTCTATGAGTTGGATACCGACTCGATGGCACCTAACAACAACAACAACAACAACTAAGTTCCATAGTTTAAAAATTACTCATCAGTCCCTTTACATATAATATTTCAGGCTATTTTTTTTTCTCTACTACTGAGCTGCATCCTCAGCACTTTTTACTTTTCATCTTGAGACAGGGTCTCCAAATTACACAGACTGCCTATGGCCTCAAACCAGTGATCCTCCTGCCTTCACTTCCCACGTCTCTGGGATTACAGGCATGTACTGCCCTGCCTGGCTGGCCTTGAACTTTCCATCCTCCTTACTCCATCTCCTGAGTCGCTGAGATTATAGGCCACTATGCATGGCTTACCCTTTGCCACTTTGCCCTCTTCTAATTGGGCTGTTTTGTCTTTTAGCTGTTGTGTTGTAAGAGTTCATTATATTCTAAATTATGAGCCCTTCTAGGATGTGTGATTTGCAAATATTTTCTTCCATTCTGTAGGTCGTTTTCATTTTTGGGATTATGTCTTTGGTGTACAAAAGTTTTTAATTGTGTTTGTTTGTTTGTTTGTTTTGAGATAGGGTCTCACTGTATAGCCCAGGCTGGGCTTGAAGCTACATCAGTTCTTCCTGACGGTTAGGATTGTAGATGTGCGCCACCACACCCAGCTTTATTATTGTTATATTTTTTGACGCCCTAAGAATCTGTTGTCAAACACAAGGTCATGAAAGTTTATTTCTATGTTTTCTCCTAATAGTTTAATGGTTTAACTCTCATATTTAGGTCACTAATCCATTGAGTTAATTTTTCCATATGGAATGACGTAGGGGTCCAAGTTCATTCTTTGGGATGTTGTTATCCACTTGTGTCAGCACCGTTGGTGGAAGAGGCTATTGCTTGGCCCTAGATGGATGAGGGTCCTTTCACTTTGAGCTAATGATGACCTGGGTGAGCCTCGGTTTTCCTACCTGGAAGTTTCATGTTGCAGAGATGAGAAAAATGTTTGTTTTGTGCGGAACAGATTGAACCAGGGTTGTTCCTCTCTCTCTTCCCTCCTCCTCCTTTCTCCTCGCTGAGTGACTGTCCGCCAAAAGCTCAGCTTCTGGAGACCTGGTCTTCCCTAGAGGCAGAACAGCAATCAGAAGAGTCAGGAGGAGGATGACTTAGGCAGGCCCTGGCCTTCAGCCATGGCTCCTTCACAGGAACGAGGAACTGGCACAAGGCCAAGCTGAATTAACGCAGAGACACATCATTTTCAGGACTGGATGGGCCCCAGGCACCATCTTATCCAATTCCCTTATTTTGAGTTGGAGAAACTGAAGCCGGGGGAGGAAGTGCCTTGTCCCTAAACTGCCCCTTTCCAGTGTAGGCAAAGAGAAGGTGAAATGAGGCTTTGTGGGGAAATCTGTCAAAGCCCTTCTCCCTTCCCCTTGAGCTTGCATGATCTGCTTGCTCCTACCCATGTAAACATATTTTAGGCTATTTTTGTAAATAAACTCGACAT
Organism: Pedetes capensis; assembly: GCA_007922755.1. Taxonomy (NCBI): domain Eukaryota; kingdom Metazoa; phylum Chordata; class Mammalia; order Rodentia; family Pedetidae; genus Pedetes; species Pedetes capensis. Next base: position 60,392 of record VMDO01006812.1, read on the forward strand.
GTAATTATAAACTTCAAGCAACGGCACATCAAAATTTACCAAGGGGTTGTCTCTTATTTTGGTGTTATTTTATGGACTATCAAAAAATATAACATTTCCACATATTTGGAATGTGTACATAAATATTTCATTTACTGCATTCTCAGAGAAATACACATTGCCAATATATAAGAGGTGACACATTTTTAATAATGATCAGTGGAATACCTTCTTCTCAATATGGTATATACAAGTCAGTCACAATCATGGACATAGGAAAGGAAGTATAACCTGTCTTTGAGAATCACTGCCACATTATACTATTTTATACTCATAGATGTGTGTCCTATCCATCAAATTTGTTACCACAGGTAAAAAAAAAAAGAAGTTTAGGACCATTTCATAATTGCACCATTAAATTTTCTGAAGATTTAAGACAAAAACATTAAGTTGATCAAGAAGGATTTCATTTCACAATTCAAGAAAAATGCATCTCGACTTTGAGTATATGCAATCACAAATATTTTTATGGGAAAATATATTCTTGAGTCATTTCAGTGATATGCAAAAGAGTAAATGATATTGCAAGGCAGCATGAACTGGCTGAATTTCAGTAACTTTCCTCCTGGTGTATTTAATCTAAAGAGCAGGAGCAGGGTATGTGGGAGGTAGAGATTAAATGACAGGGGGCCTCACCTGCTGTCCTGAAGAAATGCTGGGTAATTGCTGCATTGACTCTGTAGCCCTCTATTAAGTTTTCCTCAATGGGAAGCATTTTCAGAAGCATTGGTTCATTTTTAAACTTCATTAGAGAAAACACCCCCACCTCATGTATAACTGTTTGGGACAAGGCTACCTTGTTTCATCCAACATCTAAGTAAATTGCTGATTTCAATGTATAAATATCAGCAAGAACTTTATCAGGAACTATTGTGGTAGTGTGTGAGCATAGTAAGTGCCACTTTTGTTCTATGGGAAAACACTCATTTCCTTCTTTATAAAAATAAAGACCCTTGAATTGTGGAGGTGTTTTCCATAAGCAAAGCATCAACCTCTGTTTCACCCAGATGGCTGTCTCACAGATCTTCTACCTGGAACACTTGTATCTGTTTCTTAGTATATTCATATGTTGCAAGCATTTCTTTTGGAGATGTTTCTGAGTATCTCTACCCTGTATATTGCAATTTTTATCCTCTGATGCTATTGGTGGTCCCACATAATATTATTCATTGTTCGCTTTTCTTTGGCTATCCTGTGAATGATTACTAAAGAGTAATAGTAAGGGATAATTAGTTTTAATTAAAACAACTTGAGAAACAACAATGAGAAAAAACTCTCATCTTGTTTTCTTACCAAAATGGCCCCATGATCTCACATGGAAAGAATGTCCCTGTCAACTATTCCTATCATACACCCTCATTCTTTAATAAGTAACAAATTATCTACCAGATGTGGCTGTGCTCAAAATCTAGACATCCTTCCACAAGATGATAACCAGACATTCCCCAAAGAGGGTTGGGTGGAACCACAGGGTCCTTGGACATTAGGGAGTTGAACAAGGGCCTCACACATGCTTTTCACAAGCACTCAGCTACTGAGCTACACCCCTGGGCCATTTTCTAATTTGTATTTTAGGACAGAGTCTTGCTAAGGTTCATAGGCTGCCCCTGGCTTTGAATTTGCAATCCTCCTGCCTCTGCCTCCCAAATCACTTTAATTATAGGCATGCACCACCTCAGCTGACCATAGAGACATTCCTTAAGAGCTGGTGACAATTGATGTTTTAAAGGAAAAGTTACAAACATTTATTATGGGATTTATAACATATTTTGCAGCAAATTATTTAAGTATGGTAGCACAAAAATAGTAGAAGATGTAAATGAAATTGTAATATTTTAAGGCTTTTGCATTTTACATACAGTAACATAATACTAGGGCTGGGATTTAGCTCAGTTGGTAGAGTACAGTTCTGCACACTCTGAGGCCTTGGATTCGATCCTCAACAGCACAAAAGTGGGAGAAAGACCCACTCCCAAAACAGTCTCTAAATAATCAGCCTCTGAAAATCTTATTAATAGCAGAGAAGCAATGACATAGTACTTTGCATGGCAAAGTATCAGTGTTTTATATTGTTGTACTTAGAGTTACTATGAGTTGGACCCCACTTGATGGCACCAAATAACAACAACATAATACTAATTCGATTCAGATTATGGTAATTTAAGGCTGTGTATTGCAATCTCTACAACACTTAAAATACAGATATAGCAAACAAACAAAAAAGAATACATAAAAAAATCTAAAAGAAAAAAAAAAAAGCACTTGATTAGCCAGAACAAGAAAAGGAAGGAGAACATAAAATATGGATCAAATTGAAAACAAATTGCAAGATAACAAAGTTAAACTAAAACACCTATATAATTACATTAAATGAAATTAGACTGAATACTGTAGTTAAAGGACAGATATTGTCAATTTGGATTACAAAAGTAAAACGAAGAAAAGAGTATTTTTTATTTTTATTTTTTGCTGTACTGGGGGGCTGCTGAACATAGGTCCTAGCACATACTCTGTGAGCCTTCTACTCCTGCGATGCACCCCAGCCCCTTTTTCATTTTTCATCTTGAGACAGGGTCTCACTGAATTACTCGGGCTAGCTCTGGCCTTGAACTTGCCACCATTGTGCCTCCACCTCCCAAGTTGCTGAGATTACAGGCTTGCTTAACCATTCCCGGCTGATAAAAGTCAGTCTTAAGTAATGCTGTTTAAAAGAGGTGCCTACAATATAAGGACATGGTTGAAAGCTGAATGATTGAAAGATCTTTATTATGAAAAGCCTGAGCATAAACAGCTCTATGGAGAAGATGCCCTGATTCTATACATTTAGGAGAACTCCTTCAAAATGAATGAAGCCAAATTAGTGGTCCTTGTAAATTCTGTACAGCAAAACTAAATTACTTACTGTGGCATTTCCCAGCTACATATTCAGTGGAAAAAGATTTCAGTGCAGTTGTGCAGTTAACAAAGAAACAATAGAACCAAATTGAGAGTCATTGGGAGATACTGACACCTGGCATAATTAAACTAGCTTCCCCTGGATGTAAGGGTCTCATGAATTTTATTAACCATCAGTTAAAATTACCATACATTATACCCAATTTGTATTTTCATTGTTATTTAAGCTGAATGAAATATATATGTAGATATAGATTGATTGAAAATTAAATACTAAATGCATTCATTAATTTTGAAGATTCCTCTTGTTCTATAGTAATCGATGCTTGAAGGGTTAGTCTGAATTGTCTATGTTGTTGTTGTTGTTGTTAGGTGCCGTCAAGTCGAGTCCGACTCATAGTTACCCTATGTACAGCAGATCGAAACACTTACCGATTCTGTGCCAGGCAAATGATCTTATTTATGCTTAAGGCCATTGTTGCAGATACTGTGTCAATCCATCTGGTGGAGGGTTTTTCTCTTTTGCATTGACCTGCCACTCTCCCAAACATGATGTCCTTCTCCAGGGATTGATCTCTCCTGACTATGTGTCCGAAATATGTAAGACACAATCTGGCCATTCTTGCTTCCAAGGAGCATTCTGGTTGCACTTCTTCTAGGACAGATTTGTTGGTTCTTTTGGCAGTCCATGGGATATTCAATAGATGTCTCTAGCACCGTAATTCAAATGCATCAATTGTCTATGAAGGTTCACTATTACATTGTGTATTATCTTTCCTCTGCCTTATAGCCTACTTTGTTGTTGTTGTTAGGTGCCACAGAGTCGGTATCCCACTCATAGCAACCCTCATAGGGTTTTCAATGGCTGAGTGCTTCGGGATTGCCTTGGGAGTGGATTGCCAGGCCCTTCTCCCATTTTTGCGGTGCTGGGAATTGAACTCGGGACCTCAGAGACTGCAGCGCAGCGCTCTACCCACTGAGCTAAATCCCAGCCCTATAGCCTACTTTAGATATCATCTAATAGATTAAATGTATCTGCCTATATGTGGTAGATCACAAAGTACAAAATATTTTTTGACTTATTTTTCTGCTATCCTATCCTGTCTCAGGATCTAGAAATTAATTAATTAGCTAATTAATTATATTTACTTATTTTTCAATACTAGGGGGTTCAACCCAGTATGTCACACATGCCAGGTTAGTGCTCTACCACTGAGCTGTACCCCAAGCCACTACACTATATTTTACTTTAAGAGAGGGTCTTGCCAAACTTCATAGGATGCTCCTGGTCTCAAACCCACTATCCTCCTGCCTCAGCCTCCTGAGTTGCTGGGATTATAGGTGTGTGCCAGGGCAACTGGATCAGAAATTAATTTTCATGTTATATTTTAAATAAGTTCCAGGTCATATGCAAGCATATCTCCTTCTCTCTAAGCAAACATTGTGCTGATTAGTTATTTCTATTCAGTTATTCACATTTTATTTTGTCAGAAACAAAAGTGAATTTTACATATTTTAATTTACATGTAATTGAAAATTTGCATTTATTCTCTCTGTCCTGTGTGTGTGTGCATGTATGCGCACACACACATGTGCACTGGATGAAAATTGATCTCAGAGCCTTGCACATCCTAAACAACTTACCACTGAGTTGTGTTCCCAGCCAAAGTTTCCAATTTTTGTACAAAATGATGTAATGTCTTTTACTTCTTTTAGAGCCAAACTTGCTCATTATAAGGAGATACAAGCACCTATTAATTTTTGTCTTCTAATTTTGACATAGGCTTTTTTCTATGAACTTTTTATAAGACCCTTATATTATAATAAGGACAATATAAATAACTTCAGAGCATGTGTTAACAGTGCAGTATCAGTGAATTCTATTTCAATTTCAATCTTCAAACATGTATTAGAAAATATTGGCTAAAATGGAAATGTGCTGGCTCTGGTAAAGTGGATATCTGATTTGACTGCCTTGTATAATTTACGGCTAATTTGTCATTGTTTCAAGTTTCATTTTCATGACTTTTCTTAAATATGCTTCTCTAATCCTCTAGTGACTCAACAGCTCCTAACAACAACAACAATCCTCTAGAATTGTACATTTTAGTGTATGTATGAATTGCTGAGAAATGCATATACATGTTGCTCATTTTAATTGCATAAGCTAACTTTCTTATAATTATACCAATTTTCCTTCCTCCATTGTTTTTAAGTTTCATGCATATAAATATGTAACATCAGTTGATTTATTTTAATTATTTCCCTTTGAAATTTTCATTGAATGAATTTTTACCACACATTTTTTCTCCTAAGCAATATGTGTATTTTTGTTTAAAAGAGCATCAGGCTAACACTTTTTGTCTCTTGTGCCAATGAGTGGGATTTTTTTGTGTGTTGGTTAAGTAATAAAAGTATTTATCACAAATTGAAAGTGGAATATAATTTCTATGTCTTACAAAGCTATGCCCTGGAATGAATAATAGTACAAGTTCATGATACTCAATAAAGGGTTGAAAAGATTAGACAGAGTGCCACAGCAACCTTATCCCTGGTTGATAGGAGGCAGAGTAAGTGGCAAAGATGATGGCATGACAAGGCCTGGTCTTGCCCATTCCCAGCTTGCCAGAATTTAAGGGGGAGAACCAAGAAATGCCTTTTGTGAAATCAAAGTTGTTGTTGTTAGGTGCCCTTGAGTTGGATATAACTCATAGCAACCCTATGAACAACAGAACGAAACATTACCTAGCACTGTGCTATGCACAACCTTATTTATGTTTAAGCCCATTGCTGCAGACACTGTGTCAATCCATCTAGTGAGTGTCTTCCTTTTTATCAATGACCTGCCAATCTCCCAAATATGATGTCCTTCTCCAGGGACTGATGATCCCTCCTGACTGCATGTCCAAAATATGTAAGACATCCTTGCTTCCAAGGAACGTTATGGTTGTACTTCTTCTAGGACAGATCTGTTAGTTCTTTTGGAAGTCCATGGTATATTCAATATTTGTCTCCAGCACCAAAACACAAAAGCATCAATTCTTCTCCTGTCTTCCTTATTCAATGTTCAGCTTTTACAACCATTTGATGTGACTAAATGTACCAAGGCATGAGTAAGGAGCACCTTCGACTTCAATGTAACATCTTTACTTTTCAACACTTTATGAAGTCTTTTATAAAAGCTTTTCCAAGTGTGATGCATCTTTTGGTTTTTTGACTGCTGCTTTGGTGGGTGTTGATTGTAGAAACAAGCATACTAAAATTTTGGACAACCTCAATCTTTTCTCCATTTATTATGAAGCTGTGTACTGACCCAGTTATAAGGATTATGGGGTGCACGCCTCCCAGTCCAGCCAGGATGTTCGGATGGGTGGCGGTGCCACACACATAGATATTAAACACAATTCACTCGGGACCCTCAGGTGAGGAGCACGGACTCCTGCAGCCCTCGGGACACTAGCAGAGATGGGAGAAAGGAAAAGCCTCGGGTGCCTTTGCCTTGCAGAGACAAACACAGCTATTTATTTCTCTGCCATCATCAGGGCAGAGAGAAAACCCAAAGTGTACAGGTTTAAGTGCTAGCAGCTCTTATACATGGAGGCAGATGCTTCCATGTTGGTGGTCTCAGCGGAGAGCAAGTTCTTTCCTTGTTGATGGTCTTTCCTTGTTGATGGTCGTGGCAGAAGAGTGTTCTTTCCTCAATGAAGGCCGGGGCAAGAGAGTGGAGAGAGCCGTTTCCTTGCCGATGGTCAGGGCAAGAAAAGAAAGGATCAAGCTGCCGCAGTGCATCACCTTATATAGCTAACCCACGGAATGGCCTGAGCCAATCAGCTTGAGTCCAATTGTACAATCAGTTTCGGGGGATTTGTGAAGGGTTTTGTACAAATGTCCAACCAAGTTACTTTCATTTTCCCTAGATTTCTAATTTACAAACCAGATCTTCAAAAGCCATTTTCCCAGTTTTAGGGTTTTTGCCAATTTCCTCCCAATTTCTCCTGACAAAGGATTTTTGTTTTTCTCATGTTTTAGTGCAACCCATATGGAAGGCTGTGTTCTTCGATCTTCATCAGTAAATGTTTCAAATTCTCTTTTCATTCAGCAAGTAGAGTTGTGTCATCTGCGTAATGCAGATTGTCAATGAGTCTTCTTCCAATCAAGATGCTGCATTCTTCTTCATAAAATCCAGTTTCCTGGATTATTGGTCAGCATAGAGGCTGAAGAGGTATGGTGAAAGGATACAACCCTGACCACACTTTTCTTGATTTTAAACTGCACAATATTTCCTTGTTCTGTTCAAAGGACTACCTCCTAGTCCATGTACAGATTCTTCGTGAATACAGTTGGGTTCTCTGATGTTCCCATTCTTCCCAAGGTTACCCATAAATTATTGTGGTCCACACAGGCAAATGCCCTTTTGATGATTTCTAACTTTCATACATCTTTCTGGTACTCTAATTTCAGCTAATATCCATCTGACATCAGCAGTGATCTCCCTCATTCCATGTACTTTTCTAAATTGGGCTTGATTTTCTGGAAGTTTCTTGTCTATATTCTGTTGCAGTCACTTTTGAAGAATATTTAGCAAAATTTTCTTGTGTGTGATATCAATAATATTATTCAATAATTTCCACATTCAGCTGGATACACTTTCTTGGGAATAGGCAAAAATATGGATCCCTTCCTGTCAGTTGACCAGCTAGCTGTTTTCCCAATCTTTTGGCATAAACAAGTAAGCACCTTCAGTGATGCATCTGTTTGTTGAAACATCTCAATTGGTATTCCATCAATTACTGGAGCCTTGTGTTTCACCAATTCCTTCATGGCAGCTTCCCCTTTTCCTTCAGTATCCTTGGTTCCTCGTCATAGGCACTTCTTGAATTGGTTGGCCATCCACAGATCTCTTTGGTATAATGACCGTGTGTATTACTTCCATCTTGTTTTGATCTTTCCTGTGTTGTTTAATATTGTCCCTGGAGAATCCTTCACTATTGTCACACTAGGCTTGAATTTTTTCTTTGAATATTTAAGCTTGAGTAAAATAGTGTGTTCTTCCCTTTTGGTTTTCTATCTCCACATCTTTATACATGCCAATATAATATCTGATTTTTGTCTTCTCAAACTGCCCTTTGAAATCTGCTGTTTAGTTCTTTTACTTTATCATGTCTTCCTTTTCCTTTAGCTGCTTGACATTCAAGGGCAAGTTTCAGGGTCTCTTTTGACATGTAATTTGGTCTTTTATTTTTTTCCTGTCCTTTAAATAACCTTTAATTTCATCATGAATGATGTCCTCGATACCATGCCACAGCTGGTCTGATCTTTGATCGTTAGTGTCTGCTGCATCAAACCTGTTCTTGAGGTAGTCTCTGGACTCAGGTGGGATTTACTCAAGGTCACACACTCTCATACACTTGTTCTAATTTTCTTCAGTTTTAGTTTGAACCTGCATATGAGCAGTAAATGATCTAATCCACAATCAGGACCACATTTTATATTGAGATTTTCCATACCCTTTTTCCACAAATATAGTCAATTTGTTTCCTGTAGGTTCCAACTGGTTACTTCCCTATGTACAGTTGCAATTTATGTTGGAGAAAAAAATGTATTTGCAGTGACAATTTCATTGGTTTGACAAAATTCTATCATGCGATCTCCAGCATCATTTCTGTCACAAGGGCCATATTTTCCAAATACTGAGTCTTCTCCTCTGTTTCTAACTTTTCAGTTCCAGTAACTAGTAATTTTCAGTACATAATGATCTCATTTTTGGTCTATTTCAAATTGCAAAAGGTGGTAAAAATTTCCCTATCTTTGTTACCTCAGTGATAGGTGAATAAATTTGAATAATAGTCATATTAAATGACGTTCCTTATAGGCATATGGACATCATTCTATCACTGACAGCATTGTACTTCATGATAGATCTTGAGATGTCTTTTATTGATGATGAATACAGCTCCATTTCTCTTTAATTTGTCACTCTGAAATAGTAGACTTTATGATTATCTGATTCAAAATGGCCCATGCCAGTCCATTTTAGCTCACTGATGCCTCACATGTCATGTTTATGTGCTCCATTCCTCTTTTGATAATTTCTAATTTTCATAGATTCATACTACATACATTCCATATTATTCCATATTATTATATTCCATATTATTATTCCATACTATTATTCCATATTATTCCAATTATTAATGAATGTTTACTATTGTTCTTCTCATTTTGAGTCATAGTGCATCAGCAAATGGAGGTCCCTGGGGCTTTCTGTCATTAATGTAGAATCTACTTTGAGGAGACAACTCTTCCCAAATTGTTGTTTGAGTGCCTTCCAACCTGGGTGGTTCATTTTCCTGCACTATATCTGACAGTGTTTCTTTGCTATTCATAGGGTTTTCAATGGCTAATTGTTTCAGGAATTGATTAGGTATGTCCTTCTCCTTAGTCTTAGTCTGGAGGTTCAACTGAAAAAAAATATATATATATATACACACGGGCTGGGATTTAGCTCAGTTGGTAGAGTGCTGCTCTGCAGTCTCTGAGGTCCCGAGTTCGATTCCCAGCTCCACAAAATGGGAGAAGGACCTGGTAACCCACTCCCAAGGCAATCCCAAAACAGCCATTGAAAACCCTATGAGGGTCGCTATGAGTAGGATTTGACTTGACGGCACCTAACAACAACAACAACAATAATACACACACACACACACACATACACACACACACACACATACATATATATGTGCATATATATGCACAGTTATACAGGCACAAGAATATATAAATATACTTTAATATATATATAAATTATAACAGAATATACATTTCTTTCTCTGAAGACCCCTAACTCATACAGTGACTGCAATTTCCTTATGTTAAGCCAAATAGAGTTGAATTTTGACACTTGCAAACCAAGCATCATAGGATTTTCATTATATCTATAGTTTTTTTCTGCTTTATTAATTTTTCTTTATACCTATATCACTTGTATTTTTCCATTTCCTTTGGATTTACTCCATCTTTTGTATGTTCTTAAATTAAACATTTAATTTCAATTATCTTTGTCTTTAGTTATATCAAAACATCCTATATTTCTACTTTGTTTAGTATCTTTTGCAAGTCTTGACTGAATAAATAACTTTTGGAGTTAACTTTGGATTTAAAGATGTGTTATGCTGAGGCTGTTAGTTTGAGGCGCTCAGAATGAGAGTACCAGGGACTTCCAAACTTTATTTCTCTATAAAGCAGTAAGAGCAATGGTAAAAATTGTCAACATCAGCTTTTCCAGAACTTGAGATTAACAAAATGCAGAAATAGTCCCAGGAATTTCTAATCAAGGAAAAGCGTAAAACCTCAGTAAGATTGAGCTTCGTATGATTTTAATGTGCCTTTTCCTCTTCTGCTGTCCCCAACTCCAAAAAGGTCTTGGAAAACATTAGTCATATAACCATGGCAGCCATGAGAAGCCATAGCCAAGCAACCACAGCACAGGGAAAATTGGATTTGAACTTTCTTGACTACCCCATTACCAGAGAATTGTCATTATTTGACCTGTCCAACTGATCCTAAAACTTCCCCACCCCACAAACACACCACCATCATAAGGCTTATCTTTATTAGAAATGAGTTAGAGCTTTTCCTGTGCAAATAACCTTTTTCCTGGGATGGTTTTTGGAAATAAAACAGTGGCAATTGGTTTAACATCACATCTTCCTCAGGCAGTTTTGGAGTTGAGGTGAATAAGAAATTAACTGAAAAACTAAAAACGGAAAGTTGAAGAATGAGACAACCTTAAGGAGCCTTATAAAATCTAAACATATTCTAGAGAATTTAGAAGCCTGCATTTATGTACATTATCTGTGTATATGCTAAATAAAAGGCCTGAGAAAGTCCTAATCTCTCTCATATCTTGATGATACTGAGGCCCTCTGAAAGTTAAAAGAAAAGAATTAGGTAGCATTTTTAAACTGCCTGTCAGAGCATAAAATGTATGCCCCCCACACACACACATAAGGGCTTGGCAAAGTCTGGGAGCCTTTTTGTTCATGAAAACTTATGTCCAGTCATCAGATGGTCATTAAGGGATTTGATCAGAGATTTCAATGGCCACACATGACAAAGAATGCAGACTTTATAGAATTAGTTTAGAAAAGTCAGTAAACACAAAGCAATGATAACTTTGATATAACAAAAAACAGCAATAGCAATAAACCTTGGGGAGATAGGAATTTGATTTCTAAAGTTGCCACACTATATCTTTTAAAGTAACAGTGAGTCAGGAGGCTGAGGCAGGAGGATTGCAAGTCTGAGGCCAGAGGCAGCCTGTGTAACTTAGGGAGACCTTAAAACAAAAAATTTAAAAAGGCTGGGGGTGTAGCCCAGTGGTAGAGCACTTACAAAGTATGTGTGAGGCCCTTGGCTCAATCCCTATATGTGGCAAAAATATACAAATAAATAAGTAAATAAATGAAAACATCCAGTTAAAGAAAAGAAACATGAGACATGAATTCAAATAGGAAATTATGCCCAACACAGGGGAAAAAAATCAAGAGAACCTTCCCTACAGAAATCTCAGATATTGAACTTGCTAAACAAAATTTTAAAACAACTGTTTTAAATATGTTCAAACAACTAAAGGAACTTATGAAAAGGTAAAGAAAAGTATGTGAACCAAATCATGAACACCAATACAGAAATACAATTCTAAAAATGAACCTAAAAGAAATTCTGGAGTTGAAAAGTACATACATAAAATAAAATATTTACTTCAGTAGAAGGTTCTAACTGGCAGGTTTAATAACCTTGTCTTAAGGTAGGTTAATTGAGATTATTTGAGCAACAGAAAGAAAAATGTGAAGAGAAAACCAACCAACTGTGGAACACCATGAAGCATTTCAGAATGTAAAATTTGTGAGTTCTAGAAGGAGAGGAAGAAGAAAGAATGCTTGAGGAAAGCATGATCAAGACTCACTAAATTTGATGGAAAATATGAATTTCCACACACCAAAGGCTCAGAAAACATCAAGGAAAATAATAATCTCATAGTTCCACACCTACAGACATCGCAATCAAACTGTCAAAAGCCAAATCAAAGAGAGCATCTTGAAAGCCATGAGAGAGAAGTGGCCTGTGATGTGCAAGGGACTTGAGGTAACATACAGGCCCATTCCTCATAAAATCCAGAGAGCAGAAGGTGGAGCAGGAGGCTGGCAAGTGCTTAAAGAAAACAACTGTCAGCCAGGAACTCAACACCCAGCAAAAGTTGTTTAAACAATGAAGCAGGAATACAGACATTCCCCCACACACAAGCACAGACAGGACTTGTCCCCAGCAGATTTACTTTAGAGGAAATAGCAAAGAAAGCACTTCAGACTGAAATGAAAGGGAAGGAGACAATAATTCAAACACACAGAGGGAAAACAGCAGTATAAGTAATGATAACGAGGAAAGATGGAAAACAGGAATCTTTGCTTACTAATTTTTATCTCATGAAATGAATATGAAGCTGTGTTGATGGGTTTACCTCTTACAAATATTTAGTTTGTGTGCTTCTAATAGCATGTGAAGAGAGAAGAAATGGAGATACACAGGAGCAAGGTTTCCATATAATGTTGATGGTTTACTGGTATTAAACTTGTTGTTGTTGTTGTTAGGTGCCATCAAGTCGTGTCCGACTCATACCAACCCTCAAAGGGTTTTCAATGGCAGATTGTTTGGGGGATTTCCTTGGGAGTGGGTTACCATGTCCTTCTCCCATTTTTATGGTGCTGGGAATTGAACTCGGGACCTCAGAGACTGCAGAGCAGCTCTCTACCAACTGAGCTAAATCCCAACCCGGTATTAAACTATATGGTTATAAATTAAGATGTCCATTGCAATATTTCTGACAAATACTAAGGAAATAAGTAAAGTGATACAATAAAAAAAATTGATCAGGGGATTTAAATGGCATTCTAGGAAATATCTATTAAAACAAAAAAAGACATATTGATGGAAAAATGGAGATATAACAACAATAAAGAAATAAAGCATATGATTAAGATGGTAAAACTGAAAACTTAAATCCTACCTGCTGGTAACTACATTAAATATAACTGAGTTGATTTACAAGTGATAAAAACTGAAAAAACTGTATGCTGTCTACACATTTTATATTCAAAGACAAAAAGTAGGTTACAAATATAAGGATGGAAAGATATACCCTATAAAAAATAATCAAAAGAGCTCTAGGGAGTTTTAGTAATGGTGGGCAAAATAGACTATATGGCAGAAATGACCCAGTGGTGTGGGATGCATCTCTAATTCCAGTGACTAGGGAGTCTGAGACAGGAGGATGGAAAGTTTGAGACCCGTGGCAGCCTGCATAACATAGCAAGAATCTGTCTAAAAATAAAAAATAAAAAGGGCTGGGATGCAGTTCATTGGTGGAGCATTTTCCTAGTTATCTGTGAGGCCCTGGATTCACATCTTGAGACTCAGCTCAGATGGTCCTGAAGTCCTGGGTTCAATCTCAGCACCACAATAGTGACAGCCTACTCCCAAAACAATCCTAAAATAATCAACCATTGAAAACCCTATGAATAGCAGAGAAGCACTGACAATAGTGCTGGACATGGCACAGTGTAGGGAATGTTTCATTCTGTGCACACAAAGTCACAATGATTTGGACCCCACTTGATGGCTCCTAGCAACAACAGAAAAAAAGGGCATTCTAAGAACAAAAAAGATATTTTATAAATATAACAAGGTCAATCCATGAGGAAGACATAACAATTTATAAACACATGGGCACTGACAAAAGAGGCCTGAAGCAAATGAAGCAAAAATTGGTAGAAACAAAGGGAAAGAGAAAGAAAATCTTAAGAATATTTGTTGACTTTTGTTACTTACTTCTAGTAATAGATAGAACAGGTAAACAAAGATCAATAAAGCGACAAACAACTTTTCAAGCAAATTAGACCTAACCTAAGCTTATAGAACACTGTACCCAAAAGAGTAAAATATGAATTCTTCTCATCAGTATGTGGAATGATCTCCAGGAAAGCATGTATACTAAGTCATAAAAAGAGTCTGAATAAATTTGATGATTTAAATGATAAAGAGTATACTCTCCTATTAAAATGAAATAAAACTAGAAATCAGAAACAGAAGAAATTTGGAAAATTAAAAATGTAAGGAAATTTTAAGGACCAAAGAGTAAATCATGTAGGAAGTTAGAACAGTAGTTTGGCCTGAGTGAAAATGAAAAATATATGCAGCTAAAATAGTACTAAGAGAGAAATATATAGCTGCAAGTTATCTGTACTTTAAAAAGGCTAAAGAAATCAATAACATTCCATCTTAACAAACTAGAAAGAAAAGAAGAAACTAAGCCAAAAGCAAGCCGAGGAGGGTCATAATAAAGGATTGTTGTTGTTGTTAGGTGCCATCAAGTCCAACTCATAGTGTCGAGTCCAACTCTTAGTGACCCTATGTAGAGCAGATTGAAACACTTGCCGATTCTGTGCCAGGCAAATGATCTTATTTATGTTTAAGCCCATTGTTGCACACACTGTGTCAATCCATCTGGTGGAGGGTTTTCCTCTTTTGCGTTGACCTGCCACTCTCCCAAACATGATGTCCTTCTCCAGGGATTGATCTCTCCTGACTACGTGTCCGAAATATGTAAGATGCAGTCTGGCCATTCTTGCTTCCAAGGAGCATTCTGGTTGCACGTCTTCTAGGACAGATTTATTGGTTCTTTTGGCAGTCCATGGGATATGCAATAGATGTCTCCAGCACCACAATTCAAAAGCATCAATTCTTTTTCTGTCTCTCTTGTTCAATGTCCAGCTTTCACAACCATATGATGTGACTGAAAATACCATGGCATGAGTCAGATGCACCTTCGTCTTCAATGTGACATCTTTGCTTTTTAATACTCTAAAGAGATCTTTTGCTACAGCTTTTCCTAGAGCAATGCGTCTTTTGATTTCTTGATTGCTGCTTCCACAAGTGTTGATTATCAAGCCAAACAAAGCAAAATCTTGGACAACCTCAATCTTTTCTCCATTGATTGTGAAGTTGTGTGCTGACCCAGTCATAAGGATTTTTGTTTTGTTGGTGTTTAGTACTAACCCATATTGAAGGCTATGATGTTTGATCTTCATCAGTAAATGTTTTAGATCCTCTTCACTTTCAGCAAGCAGAGTTGTGTCATCTGCATAACGCAGGTTGTTAATGAGTCTTCCTCCAATCTTGATGCCACATTCTTCCTCATAAAGGCCAGCTTCTCGGATTATTCACTCAGCATATAAATTGAAGAGATAGGTGAAAGTATACAGCCCTGGTGCACACCTTTCTCAACTTCAAACCAGGCAGTGTTTCCTTGTTCTGTTCAAACAACTGCCTCCTGATTCATGTACAGATTTCTCTTGAGCACAATTAGGTGTTCTGGTATTCCCATTTTCTGAAGTGTTATCCATAATTTATTATGATCCACACAATCAAATGCCTTTGCATAGTCAATAAAACACAGATAGACATCTTCTGATATTCTCTGCTTTCAGCTAATATCCACCTGACATCAGCAATGATATCCCTGGTTCCCTGACCTCTTCTGAATCCCACTTGATTTTCCAGTAATTCCCTGTCTATATACTGCTGCAGTCGCTTTTGAATGATCTTTAGTAGAATTTTGCTTGTGTGCGATATTAATGATATTGTCTGATAGTTTGCACATTCAGTTGGATCCCTTTTTTGGGGGGAATAGGCACAAATATGGATCTCTTCCAGTCATACTACATACATTCCATGTTCCAATTATTAATGGATGTTTACGGTTGTTTCTCCTCATTTTGAGTCGTGCCACATCAGCAAATGGAGGTCCCTGGGGCTTTACTCCATTTCCGTCATCAAGCTAGACTCTACTTTGAGGAGGCAACTCTTCCCCAGTAGTCTTTTGAGTTCCTTCCAACCTGGGGGGCTCATTTTCCGGCACTATATCTGATAGTGTTTCTTTGCTATTCATAGGATTTTCAATGGCTAGTTGTTTCAGGCGTGGTTCGCCAGGTCCTACTCCCTAGTCTGTCTTAGTCTGGAAGCTCAGCTGAAAACCTGTCCACCATGGGTAACCCTGCTCATATCTGAGGTACCAGTGGCAGAGCTCTCAGCCTCATCACAACACACAAGCCCCCACAGTGTGGCAAACTGACAGACATATGGGAGTAAAAAAGGATGGAGGGGAAATAATGAAACAGAGGATAAACAACAATGTCATGCCAAAAGCTGCTTATTGAAAGGATCAGCAAAACTGACAAAATCTTTTGTTAGGCTGGCCAAGGAAAATAGGAATAATAATAATTTGAGGAGACTTGAGTTATTAAAATAAAATATTAAAAAATCCCAGCAAGCGCCAAGGCCGATGCAAGAGAATAGTGGGCTCACGTTCAGCCTAGGCTACATAGCAAGGCTTTGTTTCAAAACTAACCAAAAAAAAAAAAAAAAAGGCTTTGTATTCCAAAAAATTAAATGAAATGAATAAATTCCCAGAAATGCATAAACTACCACAAACAAATAAATGAAAAAATATAGAAAATTTGTATAGGCATAAAACAGCTAAAGAGATTTAATTAGTAATAAATTTTAGTAATAAATTTTAAAATTGTGGAAAAGAAATGATTAGGTAGCTTCATTAATGAATTCCATCAAATATTTATGGTAAAATTGACACTAATCCTTTACAAAAATTCTTCCAAACACTAGAAGAGGAAAGAACCTTGTGTATCTCATTCTATGAAACCATCATTAATTTGATGGAAAGACCTGAGGAAGGCACACAAGCAAAAGGATCTACAGACGCAAACCTCTTGTGAAAATAGACACAAAATCCTCTATGAAATAATGACAACTCAAACCAAATATCTTATAAAGTGATTATAAAAAGCCAGGCGGGGTGGCTCATGTGTCATCCCAGCGGTTCAGGAGGCAGAGGCAGGAGGATTGTAAGTTCGAAACCAGAGGCAATCTGTGTAACTTAGCAAGACCCTGTCTCAAAAAGTAAAAAAAAAAAAATGGGCTGGGGGTGCCCCTCAGTGGTCCAGCACTTGCAGAGCGTGCAAGCAGGAGGCCCTGGGTTCAACCACCAGTACCGAAAATAAATAAATAAATAAATAAATAAATAGAAAAAGAAAAAAAGGGAAAAATGATTATAAAAAGATCCAAATAAGATTTATCCCAGAAATACAACTTTTTTAATATAGAAAAATCAAATAACTCAAAGTAGCACATTAATAAAATGAAGGAAAATGAGTATTTCAATTGATGTACAAGAAAGCTTTTGATATACTCTAAGAATCTGTCATGTCATAACTTTCCACAAAGTAGGAAACATTGAGGGGAGGACTTCCAAAACCTGAGAAGATGCATCTACAAAAATCACACAGCAAACACGCTACACAATGGTGATATCCTCCCCAGTTCAGGATCAGGACAAGGGTGTCAGTCCTTCCCACTTATATTTAAAATTCTTCTAGGTAATTCTACTTGAGTAATTAGGAAGGAAAAGTAATAAAAGAAATCAAGATTGGAGAAGAAATGAAGCTACTTTTATTTGCCAAGGATCTGATCACGTGGAGATAAAATTCTAGGGAAAACAGAAACATTATAAAAGCTTCTAGGGCCAGCCAGGTTGCAAGATAAAATTGTTGTTGTTGTTTTTGTTGTTGTTGTTTTTGTTGTTGTTGTTATGTGCCATAGAGTCAGGTCACAGCCACCTTACCTACAACAGAAAGAAACACTCCCTGCCACTGGGCCATGCCCAGCACTATTATCAGTGTTTCTCTGCTGTTCATAGGTTTTTTTCAATGGCTAATTGTTTGGAGATTGTTTTGAGAGTGGGCTGCCAGGTCCTTCTCCCATTTTGGGTTGCTGGGGATCAAACCCAGGGCCACAGAAAGCCCAGAGCAGCACTCTACCAATTGGCAAGATAAAGTATCAATTAAAAATAGTTGTGTTTCTATACCCTGTCAATAAATAAGCCAAACATGAAATTAAGAAAATAACTCCCTTTCTAATAGAATCTAAAAGGGTAAAATATCAGAATAAATTGTAGTTAAATGAGTAAAAAATCCCATGTTTGTGGATTAAAAGATGTTAAAATGCCTAGACTTCCTGAATTGAATAGAATTGAGATTCCACAAGCAAACATTTGTTTTATGGTCACTGGACTTTGGGTAAGCCTGTCTAAGCAACTCTGTAGAGAAAGATAATTTGTTTAAAAAATGGTGATGAGACAAGTGTTTATAAGTAAAGAACAAAATTGGATCCTTATCACAAACAATATACAAAAATTAAAGTAGACCATTGATCTAGAGGTAAGGCTAAAGTCACACAACTTCTAGAAGGAAATAGAGCAATAAAACTTTAGTCCATGAATTAAGTACTTTTGTCTTAGGTATGACACCAAAACCATAAGTGGCAAAAAAAAAAAAGAAAGAAAAAAGAGAGATAAAAAAGGAACTGTACTAAAATCTGAAAAGAGTGCTACAAAGGACTCCACTGATAACATGAACAGTTAGCCCAGGGATATGTATAAGTCGTATGTCAGATATGGGACTTTATCCAGAACATGAAAATAATCCTGAAATCACAGGAATCAAAAGACAAGCAACAAAATTTTAGGAAGGGCCTAGACAGTTGAACAGATATTTCTTCAAAAACTAATATAAATGAAGTACAGTAAATGTGCATGTTGTTAAACATTCTTAGTAATTATGAAACCTTAATATTATACTCAGGCTTCAATATTTATTTACTGGACATAGATTTCTGACCTGTTAAATAGCCCTACTATTTCAAATATATTATTGCAGTAAGTTCTAGTTTCTGTGTTCATTCACTACTGGAATGCTCTCATTGGGATGTTTTCCTGGGCTTTTAATCTTTTCATTATGGTATCTGCTGTATAGTGTCAATGGACACACCTGGGGATGAATTTGGTTTTATTTATCTTTCTCAGGATAGAGTGGATGCTGTATTCCATTTTAGAATATAGACTCTCCTCAATTCAAAGAAATGCTGATTATTTTTCTTTGATGATACTTTCAGTATTCTCCCTTCTGGTGTCTTAGCTGTGTAATGGGAAAAAACCTGAATCCTAACTCCCTAAGGTGAATGGATCATGAAGTTTGGATTACTAAACTCTCATGTGGCCATAAAAATCCCAACTACTGAGACATTTCTGTTTTCCATATCTCTGAGAAGTTTGGATCCAGCTCTCACATTTTTTTGCTTTGTGTGTATGGCATATGTTTCTCTATATCTGACTGTAGAGATTTGCTTTATTTATTTGACATTTACATATTTTTCTGTGTAGATTATTGTATAGTACACTAAATACCTATGTGATTAGATTATAAATGTTGTGTAGAGTAGTGGAATATCCACGTCTTCACCACATTCATGTTCCATCCAACCCACCCCTCTCTGAAGACTTCTACTCATCCTTCCATAATCAGCCATCCCTAGGTTTCACAAGGATACTCATCTCTGAACTCAGCCACTGTGGTTTTTAGTTACTCCTCTTTCTCATGAGTGATTATGTGTATGCTAATAGTATATTATATAACACCATGATCTGTTACTTTAGCTTGTCTGACAGGCATTAAAAAAAACTTCCATATCCTTTCAAATGTTATGTCTTTTTCTAAATTTCATATTGTTGTTGTTGTTGTTGTTGTTGTTAGGTGCCATCGAGTCGTATCCGACTCATAGTGACCCTCATAGGGTTTCCAATGGCTGGCTGTTTTGGGATTGCCTTGGGAGTGGATTGCCAGGTCCTTCTCCCATTTTTGTGGTGCTGGGAATTGAACTCAGGGCCTCAGAGACTGCAGCGCAGCGCTCTACCAACTGAGCTAAACCCCAGCCCAAATTTCATATACAGAACTCAATATGATCTGTATACGGTTTAAGTTCCTGGAATAACAATAAAGAAATAGCTAACAAGTAATATAATAGAGATCCTGTCATGAGGAAAATTAGGATGTTAAAATTATAATGTCATACCTGCACAGTAATCTTTGTTTTCTTCTAGGAAATCAATTCTTCATGGGTGTAGGTAAAAGACTATTCATGAAGGATGGCCCTGACTTCCAGACCAATTTAACTTCAAAGCTTGTGACATGGGTTATTTCTCAGGGGCTGTGATTTTTTTGCTATCACAGTCACAGTTGGTCTAAAGGTAATAATTTCCTGGGCAGGCATCCAATTTCGTAGCCATCTCTGTCAGCATGCCGATTTTGTATTGTACCTATAAGACTCAGTAGGATCCATCAACATAAACTCAGATAGTTCTCCTATAATGCTTAGATACATTCTTAAACTAAAGTATTAGAAACAAAGTTAACAATCAAAAATACAGTAACTTGGTGAGATACTCATTTTGAAACTTACACAGATAATCATTTGTCTATATCACACAGGTTTAACTCTTATTTTTCCTGTCAAAGTGTCTTCACATATTCCTTTTTTCCTCGACTGTTAATTGTATTATCAGTTTTATTGTCTTCTTAGAGCACCATCCTTGCATTTGTGTTCATTAATAAAGGTGAATGAAGCATAGCTGATTTGAAAGGAATTCCCAAGTTTATTTAAGATGGTATATTTGAATATCCATATATAATCTAGGAGACTGAAAGGGATCAAATGGTAGTGAAAAGCTCAGAAAAGGGTGAGGACTACCAGTGATGAGACTCCACAAAATCATATATGCAGGGATACAATGTATGCTCAGTAATTGCATCTGTAATACTTAGCAGTATTCATTTCCAAATATGGAAATGATTTCATTTCTGTAGAACTTAATTGCACCTTGCTATATCTGAGGACTTTACCCTGACTTTAACCAGAGAGACTTGGGTGACCTTAAGGAAGCAGGTCTTTGATAAATGGGATGAGATTCAATTTTCTCACATCCTGAAGATGGATCTATACATCTGAAAACGCTCACAGGAAGTAGAATTCCCTTTCCCATCCTCCCTCCCTTCCTTCTACTCTTCCTTCTCTCCTTCCTTCCTTCCCTTTTTCCTTCCTTCCTTCCTTCTTTCCTTCCCTCTTTCCTTCCTTCCTTCCTTCTTTCCTTCCTCTCTTCTTTCCATCCCTTTTCTATTTTTATGGCAAAACTCAGTGCAAATATACTGCATGCTATCAAGTTTAAACTAGGCTTTATTTATACCTACATTCAAAGAAAATCAAATACCCAAAAACTGAATTTTTTTCCCAATGCTGGGGGATTGACACCAGGACCTCACACTTGCTTTGCAAGCACTTTACCACTGAGCTGCCTCCCTTGCCCATTTTTTACTCTTTATTTTGAGACAGACTCTCACTAATTTATACAGGCTGCCTCTGGCATTGAACTTAATGATCCTCCTGCCTCTTCCTCCTGAATCACTGGGATGACAAGCATGTGCCAAAATATGTGGCTAAAATTGGGTGTTTTCTTTAGAGATTTTTAAGCATAATCTTAAGATTCTCATGAATTTTTAAGTGAATATAACCTAACAATTTACTTATTTCATCTTGCAAAAGGAGCATGGATAAAACACATTGTGGGTGTATCTGCATACGTCAGACACAATCATTCAGGATTTTACTTTATAGTGAGGCTTAGGTATCACAGGTCCCTTTGGCTGAGATATACAGTGTGCATCCTAAATCTACTTATAATTTTGTAAGCCATGTTTAGTTTTCATGACTGCTCATGAACCAAATAAATAAAATGGCTGTTTCTTAGCCAATTCTATGCAGGGACAATTAACAACTTACCAAATATCAAAGAAGAAGAAGCAATTAAATTTTTATTTGCAGCTGCAAGTTATTAATTTTTGAATAAAACACATTTGATTCATACTGTAATGGAAATAAACAAGCTGACAATTAATCTACTCTTCATTCCAGGTAATTGTCTTTGTGTAGTTGATGCTATGACTCATGAGTTCCTCTCAAATGAGGTAGGTGTCAAGTCAAAACATTCCTTGCTTACCAATCTGGAGGTTCAGGTTGTTCATAATATGGGAATTCTCTACAGGTAGTTATAAAGACAATGCAGATTTCTCTTGTCTAAATCATTCTTAAGCTAGGATTGGGTAACGTGCTCATTCCAAACTGAATGAGCACATGTATATGATGTTTCTTCTACTCAAATTTTCTCTTGAATGGAAAAGCTGGATAAGCTTGAAGACTTCTTGATTGGAGGAGACTGAGCTAGAGTCCGGAGACCAGGGTGACCATAGCTCATGAGAAAGGAGAGCTACATGGAAGGTACTGTGACATCCATGGAGGATCTCCAAGAGGACTCAGTGAAATGCTGATCATTGTGGGAGGGGATCACCCACTACTGAGAAGTGGTCCCACAGAAAGATGAGCAGGAAAACTGCCTGAAGTTCACTCAGGGCCTGGATAGGGAGCATCCCTAGAAAGGAGGAGAAAACTTTGTGTAAGCAAAGGGATGAACACCTAGGCTCACATCACTTGCCAATCATTTGCCAGTGTAAGCAGATCTCTAAGATTCATCACTTGGAAAGAACAAATAAAATGAAAAGTTGGAGAAAGATTGGGCATACATAATCTGCTAAATGAGAAATCAGAGAAGCTAGAGCCTTTTGTGCAGGTGTTGAACATGTGATCCTAGAAACTGTTAGCATTCACCTTGTGGCCCTTTGGGGACTCTGAACTTAGATGAAATTGATAATAAAGAAGGCAGAACAGAAACATAAAGGACATGTGTCTTCAGTGGGTCAAATCCCGCCTATCTCTGAACTTTACAATTGTAGATGCTTCTCGCTGTATGTGGCATTACATCTTGATTCATCTATCACAAACTGAAAAATAAGTGAAAGGCACGTTTAGTACACCAAACCTCCTACCAAACACCACCACACAGCCATATAATACATTCTAGATAGCCCATTGTTTCCCTTTATGATTATGTGGCTGTCTGGGAGCTGAGGCCTGCTGGTGCTACTCAGCATTGCAAGACAGGGTCATATAACACATTGGTTCTCCAGGGAAAAAACCAAACTCAAATTTGAAGTAAGGTTTCTATGCAATGTGAAACATTTTTACACCATTGAAAATTGGGGACTATTCAGACATGAGTCAGAACTTAATCCTTTTAATGTTAAATTAGTTTCTTGTGACTAACAATCAAACTAGTTTCCAGGTGCCTTAGATATCGTGGAGGTGGGTGGATTTGAAGTCTAGATGACAGTAGTGATAGTAAAAGCTAAATTAAAATCAGTATCCAATCACTGATCTCCATGGGCGTGACATGACTTTAAATATAAGAAGGAAGTACAGACTATGGCTTCTTGTTAGGTGAGTGAACTCTGACTCATGGTGTGTTTATGCAAAATAGAAGAATCATATCCTGACAATGTGCCAGGCACAGGATCTTTTATATATTTAAGCCCATTGTTGCAAATACCATATCAATCCATCTATTTGAGAGTTTTCCTTTTATAATTGACCTGCCACTCCCCCAAGCATGATGTCCATCTCCAGGAATTGGGTCCTTCTCACCACATGTCCAAAATATGTAAGACACAATCTAGCCATCCTTGCTTTCAAGGAGCACTCTGTCGCACTTCTTCTAGGATAGATCAGTTGGTTCTTTGGGCAGTCCATGGTATATTCAATATTCATCTGCAGTACCACAATTCAAAAGCATCAATCTTTCTCCCTTATTTAGCGTCCAGCTTTTGCAAGCATATCATGCAACTGAAAATAGCATGGCATAACTCCAGAGCACCTTCATCTTCAAAGTGACATCTTTACTTTTTAGTACTTTAAGAGGTCTTTTGCAACACCTTTCCCCAAACCAATGAATTTTTGATTTCTCGACTGCTGCTTCCATAGGTGTTGATTATAGAACTAAGGAAAGAAAATCTTGGACAACCTCATTTTTTCCTCCATTTATCATATGATGAAAAAGTGCTCACTGTTGTTAGGTGCTGTCAAGTCAATGTCTGATTCATAGCAACCCTACATACAACTAATGAAACTAACCAAGCCTAGCCCAGCTTAGCTTCTGAGATCTGACAGGATTAGACACCACAGTGGTATGACTGCAGCCAGAAAAGTGCTTAGAGTCTAAGTATTGGGCACCTGGAAAAAGAAAGGAAAAAAATGCATGATTTTTGAAAAAATTGTGAATAAGGTCCTTGACTTGAGATTCTGTCC
The DNA here is from genome assembly GCA_007922755.1 of Pedetes capensis. Lineage (NCBI taxonomy): Eukaryota > Metazoa > Chordata > Mammalia > Rodentia > Pedetidae > Pedetes > Pedetes capensis. The sequence goes on from VMDO01006812.1 coordinate 84,542, forward strand.
CTATTCAAAAGTGAGGAAAGCAGAGATTTTTATTTAGCTTCTGGGGGATCATTTGTGAGAAAAGTGTGTCAACTATGTGAGTTCCTATTTATCACTTTGAGTTTCCTGACACTGGGACTCTTCAAATACTCATGAACAAATATATGAAGGCTCCACCCAACTAATTCTCACATCAATGATGTACCTAATGTCCTTCCAACTGTAAGAATGTATGATTCTATTTCAGTTTTCTACTGATTAGCAGGCAAGTATCATAGGTAGCTCAAACACTGTCTTCTGAAATAGCTTGTTGCTGTTTATTTAATGGTTTGTCTTAGCACATCCTACCAGAATAGAAGAAAAAGATCAGATGTAGAATAGTATGATCTACTTAAAAATGAGTCAGTTTATAGGCTCTCTTATTCTCTTTGCCTGTCATTAGCACTCATAGTTCTGTATGATTTTCTTTTCTTTGCTTTTCCTTGGCTCCTGGATACCTTCCCTTATCCATACATCATTACACCAGGTGTTTTCAATTCTGATATTTTTTATTCGATATTTGAATTCTTTGTTTATTAGAACTACTGCCAGTGCAGCAAAATTTAGAGTAATCCTTCAGGTCTGAATTGCCCATATGCAATTTGGACAGCATGTGGATTATGCTTAGTGTAGACTGTGACATGAATTTAGTTCCTTTGAAGTTAATTGTCAGCTCTTACAGCTATAGAGACTGCAAAATAGTCAGCAAAATGCTGCAATCACCATCATTAAGAAATTTTGAATGACTGCCTTTAGATGCAGCATAAAGCTTATTGATGTGGGAGAAAAAGATCATTTCAGAATACTGAGCATTTATCCTGGTACTATTGCCAAGTTCCTAATTATATCTTAAGGCATGGCATTGTGAAATAAACTGCATAGAACTGGATCAACTGTCAAATTCCATGATGTTGGTAACAAGAAGTGACAAAAAAGCATCAAGAGGAATATGCACAACATCCATTGTTACTACTAATAATTCAGTAAACTTTATTATTAAGTAGCTTACAGATAAATGACTGAAGAGAATGCAAAGAAATTCTGACTTATAATAACTGAGCTGAGAGGAAGCTGTCAGCCCCTGAAGTAGAGTTCTATCTGTTATATAATGATAACGCTATCTACAGTTATAACAGCTAGCAGATACAGGCTGACCTGAAGACAGGGCTCCTGTCAGATCTACAGCACCTACTCAGAAAATACAGCAGTAATTGTGAGGCCATGTACAAGCGAGCGAACCAGATGACAGTTCTTCAAGTCTCAAGAAGAGAAACACAGTTTTATAAAAATTTCAAAACATTTCACTTTGTTAACTTTTCAATGCCTTCTTTCTAAGAAATTTTGTTTGTATGCTTTTAATATAATATGTGACTGATGTATACATTGTGAGTTGGACCATCTCCTCACATTTTTCCATAAACAATAGCCAAGGGTTCAGATTTGCTCCTATTTCCATCTCATTTATACATGCACGTTTTATATCTTGACCATAAGACTCAGGTTTAATGATAACACGTTGACAGGTTTTGTTTCTGTATATAAATTCCATTTCGTAAAGGAAGGATTCCATTTTTTTTATGTTTATTCAGGAATGGAGAGGGCCAGATTATCTCATTTAAATTTCCCACCCTTTTTGTGATCTAGTGTTATATACCTAGTTGCCACAGGAGAAAGCTGATGAGTGAGTTAATAAGGTATACAAAGGTAAACTACTAAGGAGAGGTAGATCTAGTAAATGACAAATTTTAGGCCAGGCATGGTGGCTCACACTTCTAATCCCAGCAACTCAGGAGGCAGAGGCAGAAGGATCACAAGTTTGAGACCAGAGGCAGCCTGTGCAATTCAGTGAGACCCTGGGCCAAAATAAAAAGTAAAAAAATGGGCTAGGGATGCAGCTTAGTGGTACATTGCTTAGAAAGCATGCAAGCATTGAGGCCCTGGGTTCAATACCCTAGTACCCCTAAAGAAAGAAAGAAAAAAAGAGCAAATTTTACAACCTATTTGCAGCATCATTCTGTCTCCTGGCAAGCTAGCCTCCATTTCTCACAAAACATGCCTCCTAGAAACTGAATAATTTATCACTACACAGGATTTCAAGAGAAGATACGTGGAATCAAATAATCTTCCTTTTGATCTGTTCACTTTACTTTGTGAATTAGCTGACAAATTGTAGGAGGATTTATAAAAATAATTAATATTAATACTTTTAGTTTCTCAAACATAATATGAAAATCCTATAATCCTGAAATAAATATTTATCCTTTAATTGTGCCTTCCTGCTAGTGATGAAAACTGGTGTTGCTTCATGTTTGGATGTGGGAATCTGTGAAAAGTGCCATGGTGGGAGAGAAGGGGAACCTGGGATGAGGCAGGATGGATTGTGTTTTAAGTTATATTTCACAAGAAAAGACGAATGTAATTGCAACAAAAGCCAAGAAAAAAATGTGAAGAATAAATTCTAGACTATGGAAATATGTCAGGTATACAGGGGATGACCAGAAATTCTCAGCATAGGAACTGAGAGAGGAGGGGAAGTCAGCTGTTAACTAGGTCACCTGTGTGAGGCCTAGACTCCAACTTCTGACCAGCCTCCAGAACTGATGTGCCTCAGTGATTAACTCCATCCTTCTGCTGGTTTCCGCTGTGGCAGCCTTCAGATTATCAATGAAACCTGTATAAGATTCTCCAATGGGGTGAGGGTTTAGCTCACTTGGTAGAGGGCTGCTCTGTGCTCTTGGAGGCCCTAGGTTTGATCCAGCACTGCAAAAGCAGGAGAAGAACATAGCAGCCCACTCCTGAAGCAACACTGAAACAATCAGCCATTGATAAACCTATGAGAGTTGCTATGAGTCAGACCAACTTGAGGGCACCTAGCAACAAGATTCTCCAATATAGCCTGGTGCCTTGGTGCACACCTGTAATCCCTGCAAATTAGAAGGCTGAGGCAGGAGGGTGGTGGGTTCCAGGCCAGAGGCAGCCTGTACAATTTAGTGAGGCCCTGCCTGAAAATAAAAGCTATAAAAGAGGCCAGGAGCAGTGGTGCACACCTATAACCCCAGCAACTTGGGAGGTGGAGGCAGGAGCATCACAAGTTTGAGGGCAGAGGCAGCCTACATAATGGACTGAGACTCTGACGCAAAAACAGAACAAAATAAAGCAAACAAAGTTCAAAATGGGCTGAGTGTGCAACCTTGTGGTGGATTATTTGCAAAGTACTTGGGAGATGCTGTGGGGTAGGGGAGATGCCCCTACCCCAGTATTGTAAGAATAGAAAGAGAGAGAGAGAGAGAGAGAGAGAGAGAGAGAGAGGTATGTCCCACCCCAGTGGGCCCAGCTAACCTGAGACTTTTAGTGGTAGGTCAACAAAAAAAAGGAAAACCCTCCACCAGATGGATTGACACAGTGTCTGCGACAATGGCCTTAAACATAAATAAGATTGTGTGCCTGGCACAGAATCGGGGAGTGTTTCATTCCACTGTACATAGAGTTGCTATGAATGGACCTGACTCAATGACACCTAACAACAACAACAACAACAACAACAACAACAACAACAGACACATGAGCATTTTAGCCTTATTTCCTCTTTATCCTGATCTGAATACTTTCCCCTCCCTGTACCCAGCCATACCATACTATTTTATTCACTTAAGGAACCAGGTCATCCCACAGTAGGATTCTAGTGTTTTCATTATACCACTTCATATTTGCTAAGCATCTTCCTAATATTTTCTTTGTTGTTGCTCCTATCATAGTTACATCCTCTGTTGCATTATAATTTCTATTTTTATGTTTGGGAATCATTGTTGAAGTGCTACAGGTACTTTCAGAGACACAAAAGAATCCAGGTAGTTAGTCTGAGGTTGCTTGAGCAGGGAATGGAGGTTCACATGGATCTCTGGAGTGTCCAGGTTTTCACAGAAGTGAATTGGAAGAGAGGGACAGAGACAAAAGATCAAGGCCCAGATTGGGTGACGTGGAAATGAAGAGCAGGCAGCGTGCTTTCATCCTTGTGGACATGATGTGCATGAGGCCAGAGTGGAGAAGGTGAAGGTCTGTGGTAAAGAACCAAGAACTGTACAAGAGAGTTTGAACTCTTGAGAGTACATAGAACTTTGAATCTGTCAGAAATAGTTGGGCCTTTTTGAAAATACTGTAAATTCATCTTAATTTTATTTTGATAGCTTTATTGAGGTATAATGATAAATAACATCCCACATTAAATGTGTACAACTTGATGAGGTTGTGTCTATGCAAACCTACATTCTATCCTCACCACCAACAAGGTCATAGATGTGGCCAATATCTCCTAAAGTTACTTTGTCTCCTTTTTTTTGTGTGACAAGAACAAAAGATCCACCCTCTTAGTTAATTTCAAAGTGTACAGCACCATGCTGTTAACTATGTGTTGTATAACAGTTCTCTTAGAACTTAATCTTCAGGCAGCACTGAAATTTAGCCTCACCACCAACTCTGCAAGCTCTGACAACTCCTTCTATAATTCCTGCTTCTATGAGGTTTCTTATGACAAATACCTCCTATAAATAGAATCAAAGCTCTGTTGTCAATAGTGATTAGGTAAATTTGACTAACTGAGCTGTATATTACCTTCCCATTTGGCACAGCATCTTTATCTTAACATCTCTTTCTAAAAAGGAAGTTAAATTTTGTGTGCCTACATATTATGATATGTTGATGAGATATAATAATTTCAATTTCAAATAAAAGCCCTATTTCTCATTAGAGAAGAGAGACAATCGACCTAGCCTTCTATTATGAACTTTTTAAGGTATTAATTTTTACCATGTAATCAAATTCCATCCTGCATCATAGATCATAGCCTATTATAATTCTCTCATAAACACATAAAATTTCTTCATGGAAAGATGCTGAGATATAGAATTTCTACAAAATATGCAGCTGGAACATCACAGCATATTCAATTTACCTAATATCACCAACAGCAGATATTCTTCTTGTCTTTTCTTAGTCTCACCTCCCCTCTTCATTGACCTCAACTTGCCACAGGAGAACATTTTCTCTGCTGCAATTCTTCTCCTTTATAACTTGTTCTCTTGCAGTGAAACATGTTTCTTATTTTGTAGCACTTGCTGATTCTACTACATTGATAGGACTCTAAGGTCACAAAATATATGTTGTACCTCTTGCCTTTACTGTGAAAGACATATGGTACTTCTCTGCTCATTGACCTGTGCTCTGATCCAGTTATAGGAGACAGATTATTCACAGTTCCCAATTTACATGTCTGTTTTTAATTCCTTACATATCCTCCCTGCTGCTATCAACTCTATTCTTCCTCAGAATTACTACTTAATGCAATAAACATTTATCATGTTATTTTAAATACCTTCCATAGTCAAAAATTATCATCTTCATTTGGAATAATTCTATTGAATTCCAGACTTGCATATAAAATGGCTAACTAGAAACATCACTCTAATACATAATACCTTCGTCAAATTTATCACGTCTAAAACTGGTATCTTTATTTCCACTTAAATTCAGAGATGCTCTGTCTAAAACAGACTCTTGAAATGCCTATGCTTTTGAACATATAAACCTGTTTGTATCTCATAGCCATTCATTTATGTCATTTTATTTTAAAATTTTCCACAATATATGGCAATGTACATGAGGAGAGTTTCAGCTAGTTAATGGTGTGTAACAGCCCACCCCACAGTGCAGAAGCTGAAACCTACTCTTGTTGACTCATTGAGCTGTGGGCTGACTAGGTGCAGGAAGGCATTTGGTGTTGGCTGGAGCTGTTGCCCTCAGGAGGGGTGAGTTGGGTGGCAACATGCAGGTGAGGCTCGGTCATATGGCTGGGTGTTGATACTGGCTCTTGGTGAAGGATTCAGCTGGGTTTATCAGCTGGGACAGCACTGCCCTCCTCCCTACTGCTTGCCATGAGGCAGGATTGGCCTGGCATTGTTCCCGAGTTCCTATAAAAATCATCAGCACAAAAGACAGATATTACAGAAGATACGTAGAATCACTCATGTTTTACTCAATTAGTCCAAACATGTCACACGACTAGCCATGATTGCAGAGAGAGAAAAACTGTTTACTTCTCAAGAGGACCCATGGCAATGAACTTGCAGCCATCTTTAACCCCCAGAGGGAGCCATCTGGTCAGAATTATTTACATTCTTCTAACAGACAAAACACATTTACCCCCTTCTAAAGCCTTCTGGAATCTGTATGGCATCATACTTAAGTTCAAGGCCCAGGTTTTCCTCATCTGTGACATAATAAAAATATGTCAATATACACTTATTCTTTCCCCCCAGTTTCTGACATATAGCTCCTAAATCTCTTGTAACTTTCTGATGATAAGGGTCATAGGAGCATCTGTTATTACAATATTCAATCATGGTCTCTGGATCCTAGCATAAAAACTTCAGAGTAACCAGACAGTTTGTCTTAGCATTAATGAGATGATTGGTAGATGGGGTCTGGTCACCAGAAGTCCAAGGTGGGAGGAGAGGGTGGATACTTTGAGACCCACCCCAAGATCTCCAGAGAAGTCTGGAAATTGAGTTAATCTCCAATAGATGATGATTTAACCAATTATGCTAATGTAATGACACCTCTAAAAGGCAAAGTTTGAAGAACATCTGGGTGGTGAAGGCATTGATTGCCAGGAGGGTGGTGCATCCCAACTCCAAGGGAGAAAGGAGTCTTGGAGCAGGAACTTTCTGGACCTCTCCCTCTGTACCCATTCGTTTGGCTGTCCTTTGTTGTTGTTGTTGTTGTTGTTAGGTGCCATGGAATTGAGTTCCACTCACAGTGACCCTATGTACAGCAGATCGAAGCACTTCCTAATTCTGTTCCAGGCACATGATCGTATTTATGTTTAAGCCCCCCATTACTGTAGACACTGTGTCAATCCACCTGGTGGAGGCTATTCCTTTTTTTTGTTGACCTGCCACTCTCCCAAACCTAATGTCCTTCTCCAAGGATTGGTTCCTCCTGACATCATGTCCAAAACACATAAGATACAGTCTAGCCATCCTTGCTTCTAAGGAGCACTCTGGTTGAACAGCTTCAAGGACAGATTTGCTGGTTCTTTTGGCAGTCCATGGTATATTCAATAATCATCTCCAGCACCATAATTCAAAAGCACCAGTTCTTCTCCTGTCTTCCTTGTTCAATGTCCAGCTTTCACAACCATATGATGCGACTGAAAATACCATGGCATGAGTCAGGCACATCTTTGCAAGGGTGTGTCCTTTTGGATATACTAAAATAAGCCGGTAATAATAAGTAATCTGTTCCCTGAGTTCCATAAACCCTCTATCAAATTACTGAATGGGAAGATGTAGTAATGAGGATTCCTTAATTGTAACCAGCTGAGAAGTGTCATAACTGGGGGACTCAGTTCACATGATCCCTTCTGGAGGGAGGGACAGTCATGTGGGACCAAGCTCTTAACATGAAAGAAGAAAAAATAACCTATGGTGTCAGAAGTATTATGAATAGAGAAATTTTTCTTTTATTTTTCTAAACCAGGCCCAGGTGCAAATGAATTGCTTTGCCTGTGTGCTTTTTTCAGGGACAGAGACCTATCTCCACCCCTTCTTTCCCTTCGTTCCCAATGTGAAATGGGGTGATGGAAATAGGATGATCACAGCAGACATTCCTGTCCAGAAAGCATGTGGTGTAGGCCACAATGTGTCCCTCTGAAACCCACATTTTCAAGTCCCAGTCCCACTTCCTCAGAACAAGACTGTATTGGAGGCCTGGCCTTCCAAGAAGCCTTAAGTTAAATGGAGGCTGGTAACCTCAGTGCCCTAATCCATTATGTCTGGTGTGCTTATAAGACCAAAAGAGATACCAGAGATGTGCACATAGAAAGGCCATGTGAAGACCTGGCCCATGACTCTGTCTGCTGGTCAGAAAGAAAAGCCTTAAAAGAAAGCCTGCCTGCGCAATCCCTGATCTTGGACCTCCAACCTCCAGAACTGACAACATAAATTTTTGATGCCTAAGCTGCTCAGCCCGTGGTATTTTGTTTTGACACTAGCAGCGCAAGGTAGGAGGTGTGTCTGGGAAATACTAAGGGTCTTGGCCTACAGTGTTAGAATCCGGCTGAACATGGGATGCTAATTTCCCCCTTTTCCAGGACAGGGAGTGTTCATTAGCAAGAAAAGAGTTCTGTTTAACAAGACGTTCTGTGTACTCTACTGGCTGAGTCTTTGGTGGTACACTTGTAACTGATTTTTCCAGTCTGCTCCCTGACCTCAGAAATGTGGACGTCCACAGGTATCTGTTCCACTGAAGTGTTTTCAGTCACGTTCAGTTCACGTGGTGCAGAACCTTTGAACACTTTTTAAACTTTCCATGTATAAAATTATAATCCACTCCATGATGTTAAGCCTGCAGCCGTAGCCCTGTGGCATCCTATCCTGTCAGCTCTCAGAAGCTAAGCAGGGTCAGGGCTGGTTAGTACTTAGATGGGAGACTGCCTGGGAACACCAGGTGCTGTAGGCTTGGGAGACGGACCGGGAAACCCACTCCCCCCAAAAACCAATCCGCCATTGAAAACCCTATAAATAGCAGAGAAACACTGGCAATAGTTACCCTGTTGTACATAGGGTTGCTATGAGTTGGACACTGACTCAAGGGCACCCAATAACAACAAATGCACAGGGTACTGAGATTTTCCTCCATTTGAGGAAAGCATGTGAATTAGTCATCTCAGTTCATACAGAGATCCAAATGGGAATATTCCAGAAAATGAATATAAAGCTTGAATTCTAAGCATCTGAATTGAAAGTTATACTACATCTCCTTCCCTGCATTTTTTCAATGAAGCCTAGGCATGGTGCTGAAGTGATACACAAGTTGTGAAAACTGTCTCTATCATGGATTGGAATGGTGGTAAAATATGTGCACCACACGGTCGTATAATTGGGTCTTGACTTAAATGTGTAGTAAGAAAATAGTTTTTGAAGTGGTAAATTAATTAATGCTCTCATCCCAGCAAGAATGCATTTCTTTCATGCTCTGTCATTAGAGTGCTAATATTTCAAGATGTGTTTTAATTATCCATTATCTAGGAAATGCTTTTTATTTATCAGAAAATGACTTTCTTTTCATTTTAACTGAATGATGGATGGGAGATTGCTGCAAAATACCTGATGCTATAGGCTTGAGAGAAGGACTTGGCAGCCTACTCCCAAAAACCAATCACCCATTGAAAACCATATGAACAGAAGAGAAGCCAGACATGGCACAGTGTTAGGTAGCATTTCATCCGTTGCACATAGGGTCGCTGCTATGAATCAGACCCACCTCGATGGCACCTAACAACAACAACATCATACTCTTGTCCAGAATTGTAATTGAATAATACATTTACCTATTTTCACTGAAGTGCAACTAAGAAAAGGATTGTATGTTACCCATATATTTCACTGAGTGCCTATCTCAGTACCTTTTCCAACTGTACTTAGTAAATAATTGTTGAATATTTGATTTTTTAAACTACTAAAACTTAACCATATTGTAAATAGGGGCTTAAAAATGGTGAAATAAACTTTGTTGATGGAAATATTTAATTTTTGAATAAAAATTTTATGTTTATTCATTTATGGTGCTTGGGGGTTGAACCTAGGGCCCTATACATGTAAGTGCTCTACTACTGACCTGCAACTCCAGCCCAATTTTTATGATTTTTTTTAATTTTAAGACAAGTTCTCACTAAATTACACAGATGGCCTCTGAGCTAAAACTTGCTTCCACCTCCAGAGTTGCTGGGACTACAGGCATGCATCACTATGCCCAGCTTCAATTTTTATTTTAAATTAGTCTTAGGTTTTTAGAAAAATTAGGAAGATGGTACAGGTAATCCCATATAACCAACACCAGTTTCTCCTGGTGAAAGCATTTAACATTAGAGGGTAACTTGTGACAATTAAGAAGCAATATTGCTACCCTATTAATTAAAGCCCATACTTTAACACAATTAATGTAGTTTTTGTCTAATACCATTTCTCTGTTGTGAGATCCCATCCATCATGTCATATTGCATTTAATGACTATTTCTTAGGTCACAAGTTTCTCAGGCTATTTTTATTTTTGATGACCAATGATATTGAGGGTGTGTGGGCAGGTATTTTTTAGAAGGCCTCTCCAATGGCTTTTGTTGAATGTCTTAGGATTAGACTGTTTGGGGAGGAAAAACATGGAGCAAAGTGCCATTTCATCACATGGTACCAAGGATGAACTTTCATGGTATGATGTCACTGTTGATTTTAATATCGATCAATTCATTGAGGTGGTATTTTCTGTACTTTGAGGTGGTGGTTTCTCTACTGAAATACTTTCCCACTTCATATAGCAGAAACAGTGGAAGGAGGTCACATAGCTCTCATCTAAGGACTAGTGTGTTATACTCCTGCTCTTTGAGGCTGTT